>JAULUF010000005.1:21900000-22132500 GCA_031834385.1 Semotilus atromaculatus | reverse complement strand
CTCTGGCCCAATAGATCAGATCGTTCTTTGATTTTTGTCTCGTTTTGAAAGAGCGGGTTCCAACCTTTCCTTCATCCCTCTATTTGTCCTGTTTGAATTTGGAATCTTCTGCATTTGTGTCACCGTGTGAAACTACAGAGAAAGAAAGAGAGACAGGCAGATGTAGTGGGGAAATATAACATGGAGAGAGAGCAACGTGAAGTAGTAGGGACCGATAGAGAAAGAGAGAGAGAGACAGGAGGATGTTGGATGGTTGTGGGGAGTATAGGAAGGCAGACTGATTGGACAGATCGGTTCTAGATTCTCTCTCTTTCACTACATCTCCCAGATCTCATTCTTTCTCTGTAGAGATTATCTGTAACAGAAGTGACATGTACCCCTGATCTGTCTGCTTGTAAAGTCATTGAGTGGTATTTAAATGAACTATATGGGTTTATAAAAGTTTCATATGTTATCTCTATTTATGCTAATAATTATTTATTTCATTATCCTTACCAGAAATGATTCTCATTCTTTAAATAGTTGCAAAAAAGGAAAAGAAAAAACCTCATCCATCTAAATGTACATTCTCTAATTCTTAAACATGTAGGCTACTATTGCTGTAATATTACATTTTAGTTTTCTAGTTTTTTTTTTTTTTTCATTGAAATTAAATGAGTAAAACAGACAACTGGAAACGTACAGTGAGCAGTCAGGGACAATATGTATTAAGTGTTTCAAGGACAAAACTAAGGCTGCAGCAGTGGAGAGGTAGCAAAAGAGAGAGAATGTTCATTCATAATTTACATATTCATGTTGATACAAACAGAAAAGTATCACAAGGGAACAGGCAATACAGCAACTATCAGGAGATGCTAAAATATGATTGTTTAGACTGAATCCTTTTTTCTGTTGTTACTGTGTGTTTTTTATTTTATAATTTGTGTTCCTGTTGTTTGTTTTTCATTCTCTGTTTAGTGTAATATCTGATGTGTCATCATTATAAGCAGCACAATGGTGTTGTACAAAGCACCACATATTTAAACCCCACTCTGAAACGAATAAATCAAATGATCCTGTGTTGCACGGTGTAATTTCTGTTACCTCTGTTATTTATAACAGTGTATGTCTTGAAATGTTTGTAAGAATTAATTAACATTTTTAGCAAGTGTTGCCTACTGTTAGATATAAACCTAAATTCATCTTTAAAAATAATTTGATGTGATGATTAAATTGTGATGTATTAACACGAAACGTATACAATATGCAATATACAAAAAATATATTATATTTGTATAGTCTGTTATACATGGTAGTTGAATTTTTTGTCACTTTATGTTATCTCTTTGGATTATATTGTCGGGTGTGTGAGTGTGTAAAAAAAAAGTTCATATACATAGCCTACAGTTAATCACAAACGTGTGCTGAGTTGCATGTGTGTGAGAGAGGAAATGAGAAAAAGTGGTGTTCACGTGAGTAAGACTAATTCATTCTGTTCCTCAATATGACCTTATCACCACACGCTTTACACACACGTCAATATCGATAAAAAACAAACAGCTGACAACATTTCTTTCAGATGATGACGACGACGATGATGATTATCATGAAGGATCCATTTGCTCATTCTGTGCACACTGTGAGGTAGGATCCCCTGAGCTCTGTTAGTCTGATGAAGTGGACAATGAGTTGTAGTCTACTTTTGCCCTCTTTCAGCCTGTCTTACCTCAACCAGTCTTGCTTGAATTTGCTGTTGATTTAGTCATTTCTCATTGATCTCTTCCCTCAGCATTGCGACAGCTGTGATGAGTGCCCATGTAAAAAAGGAGACGACTCTGAACACTGCGACTTCTGCGATGTGAGAAATCCACCACAAACACACATTTTCTTAGATAACTACATAATCCTACCCAAGCGTATAATACACACGCACCCCACACACACCTAAACCTACCCTAACCAACCAATGCGTATCCTATGCACGTAAAAACTAAATTTAGCGTATAAATTACACGACAATACACAGCGTGCAATAAAGACGCATTTAGTGAGATCGGGTTGGGTAGGCCTACATTTCATGAATACAGTGTACTCCCCCCACAATATCGTTATATTGACTTTATCTTTTGAATTCATATTCAATTCATTGTTGTAAGAACTATTTTAATTATTAACTAATTTCATTTACCAGAACGAAATAGGCTACTTGACCGTGTCCCACATTTTGCATGAAATCCGGTTATCACATTATTTTTTCGCAATTACATTTTTTCCCCTACCATTCTACGGAGAAAAATCCATCACTAGTTCCAAAACTAACTAGTCCCTGAGTGATTAACGTAATTTACCTTCTATTTGCAACCCTTTTAACTTTTTTTGGGGGGGGTCTCTTTTTCACTGAATATTGCTTTTCAGGCTTAATTTGATTCCCTGTTCAGGAAACTTACCACCAAAATACAGCATCAAATTCACACATAGCTGATTAAATGCTAATTATGTGGTTGTCTGAAGCTAGTAAACCATAATGCTCAAAAATAATTAATTAATTGGTTAAACTTAAATTAAACAAATTAGTTCAATCAAATTAACTTTATTTATATAGCCTAGTATACTATTTATAGTATTTATAACTTTTTTGCTTATTTTGAGTTCACAAAACTGACACATTTTAAGTAATCTGAATTGTTTCATTGTTTTGAGTTTTATTAACTTGTTCCTTTTAATTTAGACAAACTTAAATTCAACTAAAACTGGGCTGGGATTTCTATTTCCCAGCATGCTTTGCCATGACACCTCGAAAGGGAGAGTGAATGCTAAAATTACATGTTATAAGATTAATGTTAAATGGGAAATTTAGTAGTGTTTAACGTTTTGCAATGCTACTTTAAAAGAGTTTCTGTTATGTTGGGTTTAGCATGAGCTTGGTTTGAGAACAGAAAAGTGTCATATTTTCATATTCATTCAGCAAATGTTATGCTATGCAATCAAGGCATTGAGTTACCAATTAACTAATTAGCATTTACCAAATTAGCTAGTTAAAGCTAGCCAAGATTCCACCACTAAAATTATTTGAATTGAAATTACATGATAATTTCTAAATTAAATGTGTGATTTAGCTTAACACAAATATTTCAAGATATGAGTAATTAAAATGTACTGCCAGTTCTGCTTACTTAAACTTTGAATTTCTTTAAAAAAAAAGATGTAATCTCAAATTTTGTGAGTTTTGCCAACTTATTCAGGTTAACAGTGTGGATGTTGATGGGGGTTCTTTTCCCCTTAAAATTAAACATACACAATTATTTAAAAAAATCATAGCATGAAATTATCAGGGCATTTTAACTGTCTTTTGTCTCTTCAGGACTGTGGAAAGTGCTATATCTGTCCTGTTTGTGACACCGTCTGCCAGCCAGGTAAGAAAAGCTCTAGACAACAATATGCACATTTTAGTTGTTTAGATTGTGTATAATTTGTGGATAAAGTCTGATTATGTTATGAACTCATTACATATTTTAAATTTTCCTCAAAGGTGGTTTTGTTGACTCAGTTTCTGGATCCATCTATAAGTAAGATATTATTCCCCTGCAAATAAACCTGCGATACTAGTTGTTATAACCATAATAATATAATGATGTCATCTCTTCTCTTGTTTCAGGACTGTCGCAGATGTCTTTGATGATGACGACGATGATGGTGATGATGACGATGACAACTAAACCCACTTCATACCACCATGTGGCCAAAAGAGGAACGTGCATTTGGGCGTTGCGTTTCACAGATTTTATTTACATTGTAGCGTTATGTTCATTGTCGTTAAGTTATTTTTTCTCTTTTTGATGTAGGCCTAATCGCATCACACGCTACAGTCCGGTCAATACATAGCCTACACGTGGAATTTAAATAATTTCATTACCTTAAATTAAGTTTATTTAACTGAATAACATGTTTCCCTTTTAAACAGTCTTGTTATTAACATAAGTTATGATATGAAATGTAATTGCAAACCTGTGTTGTTTTGACACTAGGCTACTTATGGAATAAAATGATGGGACGTTTTATTTATGTGTAAGTTCAATAATGCTTCTTTAAATAGCCTATATAAAAGTGCATTTTATATCACTGTCGACACCATAATTTATGTTTTTGACTTATTTGCTGTCAATCGTTCAGCTAACGCAACATTATTCCAAACATGGGTTGTGATAATTATAAGCTACGTGAATTATGGCCTTAAATGGAGGCTACCTCACCCAACTAAAGAAGTATAGGCCTATGTATAGGCTATGTCAAATTGTGCATTTATTTCTTCAGCAGAAAAACAAAAGGAAAAGTCCTGAACTGGAGAGGATTTTTAGATATTTGGATTTTATATATTTTGATAAGAATAGTCTAGCACACTATATTAGGACATGATTCTTGGGTCAGTATGTAGGCTACAAGTATGCTAAAATTTATGTATAACAATGTCATCTGCCATTCGCCATCTTGCAGCTCAAAACGATCAGCTACCGTCTATAGCCTAAAGAACTTCACTGAACTTCATTGTGAGCATTTTTAAGACACACAAAGATCTGTGTGAGAGAGAAGGTGAAACAGGCTAATATGAGCTATTACACTAGGGTCAATAATAAAGAAAGAGGCAATTCATTTCTCCTCTGGCCAACGAACGAATTTGTATGACATCACACCAAGAACTACACCAATTGACGATAACGTTCTGTTTTTTATAAGAGCGCGCTGCAGCGTGCGCCAGGTGGATTCTGATTGTCTGTCAGTGTGTTTAAAAATCGTCCATCAGCTTAAATAAAACGATCTGAAAAATATTCCTCTGTATCGTTATTGACTTGTACTGTTCAGTATCGTACTTGGTGTAAATTTAAAATACTATTTTAGCAGAATATTTACGATAATCAAAATCAAATCAATTATTTATTTATTTATAACAGTATTATTTGTGTGTTTGTTTGTTTAGTCGGTAGATCAACTTTTTTGGGATTTATTTTCCGGGGGGAAACTGATACCAACCATTATGGCATGTATGCCGCATGCGTAGGCTACATATACATATACGTGTATATCGATCATACCAAAGACTAGATAATACCAACGAAACTTTTATTTTGAAATTTATAAAGAGCCAGGCACAGGTCATTTCCGGTTCACGATCGTAGGAGGTAAACAGCGACTTCTTCGCTTCTGAATTTCTGAATACGAGAATAGGCCTACTCTTTGAAAGAACATATTGTGTTTGAATTGTGTGTTTTATTTATATCTGTTAGTTTAGTAACATGTAACTTACGACTATTATAGATTTCCTGATAACCAATCCTCATCGCTAACGTTACCTCACTAAGCAATTAACGTATACATCAGTGGGCCAACGTGTATTTATGTAAAACTGTGCATAAATCTGTTCACTAAACTCACATAAACGATAGATTTTTGTTCTGTAAAAGACAAACATGACTCGACACGGGAAGAACTGCACAGCAGGAGCCGTTTACACTTATCATGAGAAGAGGAAAGACACGGGTAATGAACCCCTGCTCTTATTTATATAACGTTATCTAACGATGTTACTGTGGTCTTATGTCACTTAAATATATTAATACATTATATATAGTTACTATAACAAATTGTGCATCTCTCTTGACATTTCCAGCCGCTTCGGGTTATGGGACACAGAGTGTACGTTTGGGGAAGGATGCGATCAAAGATTTCGACTGCTGCTGTCTCTCCTTACAGCCTTGCAGGGACCCTGTTGTAACGTAAGAGTCACACTTTTACACGTGAAATTGTCTTTGTATGCGGTTACATAAGTGTTTATGCGGCCTTAATTGTATATTATGCTGGATTTTACTGGCCATATCGCACGTCAGCAGCTTGTGTTTGTTTATATTTGCTTACTGCAGTGAAGATGGATACATATATGAAAAAGAAGCCATTCTGCAATACATCCTTCACCAGAAAACTGAAATTGCCAAGAAAATGAAGGTTTGGGCACTTTTTGCATATGTCTTTTGCTCCAAATGTAAATGTTCTTCTGTGTTTTCCTAACAGACATGCATATATTTTTAAACTCAGGCATATGAGAAGCAGAAACAGACTTTGAAGAGTGAAGGCCAGCTGGAGTCCAAGTCTGAGGAGCGACAGAGAGCTGAGAAATTCAGACAGAGAGAGAACAACATCGTCTCCAAGCCAATCAACCCCTTCACTTCAGGTATGGAAATTGGAGGATAAGATTAAACTAAAGTGAAGCGACAGAGGGATTAATTACCCACCTTAAAATAGCATTAAACCAAGGATGTATTTCTAACTGGAAAATTGTATCACGACTATGTACCTTTGTAAAAGTGGGGATTTAGGATACTAGCATGAAGAACAAATATAGACACAGCGAGTGGATTGAGATCGATTAAGACTCTCTTTGATACAAAAACATACCCTGTGTGAGTTTTTGGTTTTAATGTTGATGATATAATTTACGAGCAAGACTACAATTGTTCCCAAATATCCACACAATTGCAAACGTGACATTGATTATGAAACAACTCAACCAAAAAAAGGGTAATATTAAGGTACATTTTAAACAGTATTATTGGTATTTGCTCTATTTTGCCACACAAATAATAGTTCCAACGAAAGCCACAGCAGGACTGCAACGCACAGCGGTGTTTTGTGAACGATTCTGTGGCTTTAAACGAATCGTGAGAGTTGTAGTGAACTTATTTCTTCTAAAGTGTAGAAGATTCAGAAGCGAAGACCAGGAGACTCGGTTGTATCTTTTGCAGGTTCTTTATTGCACACACGAGCTGGCGTTGCTGTAGTCTTAACCACGCGTCGTCACGAGTTCCCTCACAATTATAACATTCTTAAAAGGGGAGGGACTTACAAAGCATGTGAATGGGAACAAATTCCTATTCAGACACTGAGAGTTAAGAAACAGGACCAAGGGTATCAGTACTCTGCTTACAATAGAGGGACACAGGAATGTCAGGAAGAAGCAATTAAGAGTTTCAGTAATCTGACAAATACAGAAAAACAGGATTTGCCAAATTCTCTTGCTGGAAACTTTCACAGCTGATATCCTAACCTGAAATGCACATTCTCAGTTATACTTTGGTATTGGAATCTAAATTAAACATTTAATAAATTTGTAACACTTCAATGTCAATGATTCATTTATAAATACAGATACTTGCTTCGTTACTGAATGAATGACTCGATGACTCACTCGTTAAGACAGTGGCTCTATTTGAAATCGCCACCTATTTAATTCACTATTCCCTTCATATATCCACTAATATAGTCCACTGAAAGGAGTGAATGAAAATGAGTGAGTGAATTCGGATACTGAAGAGTTCGGCTGTTAGAGTTGTAGCTTTTGCAATAGTTTGTGCTTGCTGTTTGATAATAATTTTAAACTTATTTTAAAATGTATACCTGTATGATATTACGCTGTAGCCACATCTGACCAGGGGTTGTAAAATGAATGAATGGATGGATGATCATTGATTCAATGCATAAGGGGTATTCTCTAGCTGTTGAGCATACATCGGTTGTACACTCGTTATTGCATTGCGTTATGGGATTGAATGAGTGCACTCAATAATGTCCACTATGGTTTCGGACACCACTATAAATGGCTGTCCCCTCAAATAGTGTTCTATTTAAGGGAATGGGGGTCGATTTCGGACACAGCCAGTGATTTACCGACAGTTTTTTACCGCGGTTTTAGTTTAATATTTAAAAGTATCACGTCGTTTTTACCATCATTGCATATTTCTCCATTGAAATTTTTATTTATTTAAAACGTTATTTATTTTATAAAGTTTCTTATATAGGTAAAAATGCACTTGAAAATCAATTTAGGAGGCAAAAATAGTTCCTTAATGGAAATGCCTCAGGGGGTACGCCACTCTAAAAAGTTTGGTAACCACTTTAGTAAAGTATAGCTCTATATGATTACACATATTCCTGCTTGATTATGTATGTTAACTCCATTCTCTTTAGGTAAATCTAAAGATGATGAAAGCCAGAAGGGCTCAACCAGTTCTGACACTTCAGCAGGGGAGTCCAGTTCTTCTTCAGCTCTGCCCAGCTTCTGGATCCCCAGCCTCACACCAGAGGCCAAGCCCACCTTGGTTAAAAAACCTGTAGGTTTCTAGATCTGTCACTTTCCCCTCTCTGCCAGCCACGTGTCCCTAACCTTGGGTCTTCTGTAGTCTCATATCATTCATGGAAGAACATTACACAAGAGATTGTAATACCCTGAAATCCGTTTGCATGCTTCTGCCAAATGTTCTTTTGGTCGGTCATGATGCCCTTGATTGGTTTGTTTGTCCATCTCGCCTCCTGGTTCAATAGATTTTCCACTCTGTGTGTTCACTAGCTTCTTGTCATAATTGTTGTCTTTCAAAGTTTATCACCCTGCATGAGACACTAGGCAGATCAACATGCTCTCAATTCAAGTTATACACTTCACAAATATAAGGAACTCTTTTGACCCAATCTATTATTGTTAACTGTTTTTCCTTCTCTCCTGCTTTTTCAGGCAAAGACAGTGTTCTGCCCCATGTCAGGACGTCCTTTGAAGATGAGTGATTTGATTTCAGTGCGGTTCACTCCACTGGACCCCAGTCTGGACCGAGTGGCCCTCCTCACACGCCAAGTAAGAAGTAAACCATTGTGATCTCCTACCTTTTCCTCTATTTCTCCTGAGCCGCATCTCACTGTTCCTATTTAATGCTGTATAAACTGCAGTTTGGGGTCGGTAAGATTTATAAAATGTTTTTAAAGGTTTGATATGTAAAAACATTCAAGCATTAAAAGCCTATTCTAGTAGACCACAAAATCAAGAAAAGGGGAATAATAGGTCCCCTTTAATATTTTTGTGTAAACTGTGACGCATTTATTCAGGACTCTTTAATTAGTAAAAAGTTCAAAAGAACAGCATTTATTTGAAATATACATCTTTTGTAACATTATAAAAGTCTCTCCTGTGACTTTTGATCAATTTAATGTGTCTTTGCTGAATAAAAGTAATGAAATGTTTACATTAATTAGTAATAAATTAAATATTCCATATTTATATATTAAGTATATTTATAAAAATGACTGACTCCAAACTTTTGAACAGTAATGTATAATGACACTTTGAATTATTGTATACCTTGTTTTTGAATCATTCAGACATTTTTTTACATGATCCTCAGGACAGGTACGTGTGTGCAGTAACCAAAGACACGCTTGGGAACTCGGTGCCCAGTGCAGTTCTCAGACCCTCGTGAGTTTGACTTTTACATTGTTGATTCAACAAGAATTGATCTGGCTTCATACCTTTTTATACATATAGTCCTTCCTCTCACTTCTAGTTTCTCTCTCTTTTTGTGTGTACTGTCTTTCTCTCAAGTGGAGCCGTAGTCACTATGGAGTGTGTGGAGAAGCTCATATGGAAAGACATGATTGATCCAGTGACTGGAGACAAACTGAAAGAGAAGGACATCATACCCCTTCAGAGGGTGTGTATAAAAGAAATAGTGCTGAAGAAAATCTCTCAATATGTCACAAATGCAAAAAGTCAGTGTTTAAATGTCTCTTTTCTCGTGGACAGGGTGGGACTGGCTTTGCGGGCTCAGGAGTGGATCTCAAAGCTAAAGAGGCCAGGCCCGTTATGCAAGCATAGATGAGAGGATTGGACAACGCTTTGACCCTGTAAATATTATTATTCATTTTGCAGGACCTTTTCTTTCTTTTTTTTTGAAGTGCTTTTGGGTGAGGGGTAATTGAGTGGATGCTAAATTTGTTTCTCTTTGCCCCTAAAGATACTATCATGTTATGTGTACACTTACTATATACAGTATGTTTTTCTTTTTAATAAATAATTCATTTTACACACTTTAAAAGTCACATTTGTCTTATTTTAATAGTTTGAAGAGACATTCAGGCTTTTTTGTAGTCATAACAGGGTTAAAGTTCATCATGATCTTCTACCAGGGTCCCATAGTCGGTTATTGTGCTAACTTTAATGAAATCCATTCTATCCATGATCTCACTGATAGAGAGACGACCATCCTGAGAATGACAGCAAAGGACACAGACACAATTTTGAAAATGCATAGGGGAAAGAATGATTTAGTTTGGAAAAATAGATTAAGAATAACAGTTAAGAATAAAAATGATTTCATAAGCTTTTGTGAGTAACATTTACTACACCTATTAGAATGCAATGCAATGTCTTTGAGAGAACACAGAAATTAAACCCCAGTCCAAAAAGAATTTTTTTTAAAACCAACATGGCTTTATTTAGAATTCACAGAGAGAAAAATGTTCCACCAATACAGTGTCAATCACTTTTGTCTCCTCCCACACTGTAAAACGTGATCCGTTGACTTAACTTAAAAAAGTGAGGAAACCCATTGCCTTCAAATTATTAAGTAATAAACTTCATGTGTAATTGAAAAAATTAAGTTATGTGAATTTGACAATTCCACATCATTTAATTTGTCCAATTATGCATGAAGTCTATTTACTTAAATAATTTTAAGGCAATGGGTTTCCTCACTTTTTCTTAAGTTAAGTCAACGGATCACGTTTTATGGTGTACCTACCAAATCCAACCCCTCTTTCCCTCCCTTTTTGCTCTGGCTTCATTTCTTTTATACCTCTTTTCATGCGAGTGGTATGTTGAATGTGAAATCACACACTACTAATGTGAAATTTACTTTGTAACAGTCAAAACAGGCCTGTTACATTGAATACTGATGCAACTGGCCCTGTATTCAGTGCTGAATTCCTGAGCATCTCTCAAGTGGAAGATGTATGTCTGTTTCATCACAATATAAGCAAGCTGGAGTGTCTGTTAATCATCATTTTTTTTTTTGTTGCAAAGGCTGAAATGTGTTTGACAATAAATAAAATGTTTATCTGTCTCAGTAAGATTATTATCTTCATTGATTCAGAAGCTTGAAGCCTGACCCCTGAACTTGTTCCTACCCAACAGGCAATGAAGACTACCTGTCATTTTCATATACAGTTTCCTATCTTCTTACCTACACCTAAAATATACTGCCCTCCCCTATACCCAGATATGCTAGCATTAAAGCTCATCATGTCTTTTAGTGAGATCCTCTCCGTAATTAGTCGCCTGGCTCCCAACAAACATGTTCCAGTTTTCCAGAATCTCCTTCTTTGTGATTTTGTCATCCTGGTTAGTCAATTATATGAAGCGGATGGAAGTCCATTGTGATTCATTGGTAGCAAATTAAAAGAAAGACAGAGGTAAAGATTAATTATATTAACAATTGATTGGTATTTATGCATTATTGCGAACTAATGAAGCCACCCATGTGTAGACCCAGTGGATGTCACTTACGTTGTCTTTATCAGTTTCATGAATGAGATGCCGGGCCTCATTATCAGCATGGTCCACCTCTCCAGGGAGGATCCATTGAGATACTTCATTGGCATCAAGGAAACCGTCCTAAAAAAAACAAACCGTGAACCTTGAAAGAATAGCCAGGGAACAATCCAGGTGATGCTAATAGATTCCCTTCCCACTGCATACCTTATTCATGTCTCTGAACTCTGAAAAGTGTTTCTTTTCTGTTGTGACCCAATCTGGTTCATTATCTCCATTTTCAGGGGTGAACATGTCCCCTAGGGTCAAAAGGAACACATGCACTTATTTTCCATTTATATGGCCACAAAATATCAGTTCTAATGTGTGTTTTTTTTCCTTCCCAAGAAAACACTGTAGAAATGTACCAATGTATTCCTGCAGATTAATCTTGCCATCACCATTCTTGTCAATGTCTTCAATTGTTTCCTGTAACATTGAGGGATAAATGTTTAGTGATCTATTCCATTGCTTCTCAGGTGGTTTGCAATGTTAATTATTAATGTTAAATATCAAAACATAAGGGTGACAGCATTTATGGTAAGTCATCTGTTACTTGGCCATTTTCCCCAGCTTATGTCATGTTAATAATTTTGCCTATTGTTGGCATATGCAGTTTATGGTAATATTAATACATATCAATGTTTGACAAAAATATTTTAAAGACATTTGTGCACATTTAATTGCAACTTACCACATTGCAAATTGCAAAATACCACAGGTGAATAGGGTAAAAATGTTAATTAACAGACATCGCCATACTTCTCCAGTTGATTACTTACATTAACAATTGCAAAATTGTTTTTTATTACAAGTTTTCTATAATGTTCTGTTTAAATATGCAAATGGGGCTTTATCTAACTAAACATGCACTAACATGCATACATTTTCAGAACAGAAATCTTTTCAATTAAGCTAGATTCAAAATTGTTTCATTTTGATGACATATTTAATTTTGTATATACATAAAGTGTAACAAAATAAACACTTAAATGTACATTTTGGATGATTTCTTTCCACTAGTCTGAAAGAAGACCAGTGGAAGTTAGAGAAGCAAAATTGACCAGTCATTTAAAAAAACAATTTTTCCTGTATTGTCTTGCATTGATGTCTGTCCCTCTTTCTGATTTCTCTATCATAATAATCATCTGTCCCTTCCTCCATTATCACCTCACCTGTATCACAATGTGTCTCATGTGGTCGAACTCCTCTGGGTGGAGGAAGGCAGTGAACTCTTCTCTGGTAGCGACACCGTCCCCGTCCCGGTCTGCAGACTTGAACCGTCTCTCATCTCTAGTGAGCATGGCTTTGTAACTGCTCTTATCATCCACATCATCAAACTCTACATCTGGAATACAGCGACATAAGTCAACCATAAATATTCTTTCCTTCTGCAGTATGTATTGTCTGTGTTTATAGTCTAAACATGATTTGCCCAACATTTTCTACCTGAAATAATCATTTATCCTAAATACAATTTCTTTTTGCCAAGATGTTGCACTATTGTTGTAGATAATACATATTCAATCCCCTTTTAAACAGCAGCTCCTCATTAAACATGATTAGCTTCCACACCCAAATTGTTTTAATTACCCATATAATATCCATATGTGGTGTTCTTGTACTCAATCCATCCAATCTTCCCATCCTTGTTCTGGTCGTACTCTTTCCAGTGCTTGTCCACGTTCTCCTCGATGTACCTCCTCTGCCTGTGCTTGATCCAGTGGTGTAGCTCAGCATGACTGACGAAACCATCCTTATCTGTGTCAATCTTATCCACAATCTTTCTGCATGAGGAATGTATAAAAAAAGTAAGACGCATGCTAATATTATTCTGCTATTTTCTACAGTATATCTTTCTCACATATTCACTTTTACCCTAGTCTCTCTTTGCTCTCCTCTGGGCTTAGCTGGTCAAAGGTTTTGGCTTCCTCTTTTCCCAGGAAGGCCTCGTGGTCATACTGGAAACCATGGGCATCATCGTGAGCATGATCACTGAGGTCAGGCTTATGATGTACACGCTTCTCCTGTGCAGGCACAGCAACCGTGAGCCCCCAAAACAGGGTAAGTGTCCCCAAAAAGAGCAGCTGCATATTCTCCCTAAAGAGTGTGTGAGAAAGAAAGACAGAGAAAGATTTGATTAATTCTTTCTGACCTGAAAAAGTAATTTACACACTAACACATACAGTAATTTTAAGCACAATGGTCTCATTTAATTTTAAACTAAATTATACAGCACAAGAATCTTATTTAAATTTTCAGAAGAACCATCAACTATTTTATTGTAAAGCATAATAATAAAAAACAAATATATTTACAGCAGATAATGACTATTGAATGAACTGTACAAAAGCAATTGGCTGTAAAAACTACAAATGTGCAATTTAAGTTTAAAATGCAAATAATTTTCCTCTTAAATTTTAGAAATGACTTACCAAGCCTGCAGTGATTTCTGCTTGAGTACACCCTGAAGTTGAAGAGTACGCGTTGGCACTGTTCTTTAAAGTGCATGTAAAATTAGGCGGGGCAACGATGTTACGTGCCCTCAAAATGTTTTATTGACAGGAAAAAGAGCCAATCGCAAGAGCAAATTAGGCGGGGCCGAGGAAAATTCAAAGTTCTACTGGCTGCAAAACGCCACGTTGACACGCGAACGCGCATCAGAGAGCCAGGCGCGTTTTGGCAATCTGGGGGAAAAAAGGACAGCTCATCTTTGACAGAAATATTGTGCAGATTGTGTTTGGACTGATGCATTAATGGACATAAATAAAGTTACATGCATGTTAAATAAACTTAATGTAACATGCGCACTGTTTTTCGTGATGTCTTTAAGGCGCAAGTTCATATTCTGGTCAGTGATCTTTTAAAATTACTTATCAAGGCTAAGTAGTAACACGTTAAATACTGGCTATTTTAAGAGTGTTCCTGTCGAACGACCCATGTCATTTTGTAAATTAAAGTTAAATAGCTTAGTTTTTTTTTTTTTTTTGCGAGATGGCAATTAAGTGTTAGGCTAATGTTGCCGCAATTATAAACGTTATTTCAGACTCAACCTCTGGATCGACACAGATATTCTTTAGAATATTTTAGAAACCCTCTTCCTCAAGTTCTTTATCATTGTCAGATCACACATGTTAAATGTCTCACGTGTTTAGAAGAGATAGCCTTGGTCTATTATAGCCAAACGTTACTTTTTTTCTCATTGTCTCATCAATCATAGTCTATTAAACTAGTTTTTAAAATTAGTTTAGTATCTTGTTTAAAGGCCCACTTCATTATGCCCACAATGCCCACTCTGTTTTCAAAACAAATAAATAAATCTGTGGGATTGGAAAATCAAAATATTTTGGGGTCAATGCTCTAATCAGGATAACGGAGAGCATACATTTTTGCTACTAATGTTAGCTCCAGAGCTGTATGTAGCCTAATAAGATTAGCGTCTTTTAAAATTAACCTATTTTTTAAATCTTTGAAATCTTTTTACACAGTAGACAGTAATTACTATAAAGCTTTAATCCATTTTCTATGCACAGTTGGCATGCACTTTCAGAAAGATGACATCCAAAACAGTAATTTGCTTGTGGTCAGTTTGAGATCAAGGAGAATACAATAAAAAAATGCATTGCAATAGAATATATTGCAATACAATAAATACATATTCCCTGGGAATCAAACTTAACCTTTGTTTTGCTATTGCCATGCTTTAACAGTAGAGCCAAATGGTCTAGAAGAAGGTACTTGTTTTGAGCGGGCCTAGACAAATGCAGAAAACATTTTCTGGGGCAAATTCTGCAGAATGAACATAAGTGTTAAATTGAACTGAGGGCTCTAATATTGGTAGCTTAATGGATAATTAAATTAGCCAAAATATTTCCTAAACAAACACACAAGGGCCAGCATTCACTACTGGGTAAAGATTTGGGGTAAGTAAGATTTTTTTCTTTTTTTCTAAAAAGAAATATTCAGCAAGGATGAACAAAATGGATCAAAAGTGACTAAGGACATTTATAAAGTTACAAAAGAGTTCTTTCAGGATCAAAGAAACCTGAAAAAAAAGCATTTATTACAGTTTCCACAAAAATATTAGGCATGCACAATGGGTCATGTGACAATAAAGACGGGAGTAATGGTTGCTGAAAATTCAAGCTTTGACATGACAGGAATAAATACAAATTTAAAGCTAATTAAAATAGAAAAGTTTTTTAAATTGTACATTTCTGTTTATACTTTATTTTTGATCAAACAAATGCAGCTATGGTGAGCATAAGACATTTCTTTCAAAAACATTAAAAAATCTTACTGACCCCAAATCTTTGAATGGTAGCATATAACTTTATGAATAAGGGGGCTTAAATTCTGCAGAAACCGACATATCTTTCTGCATTCATTTGCATCCAGTTTTAGCCTGCTTATGAGACAATATACTTGCACCTATGGATGTTTTAGGACCAGTGCCACTTAGCTGTGTCTACTTATGGCTCCTTCAACTTTATTGCCTCCTTATTCGTTTGTCTCTCGACCCCTCATCCTCCCTCACATCTTTTTGCGCAACTTTTCACACCTGCCCTCTTTCTTTACCTCTTTGTCTCTCTGTCCTTACCCCTTCTCTCTCTCTCTCTCTCTCTCTCTCTCTCTCTCTCTGTGTGTATGTGTGTGTCCCCTCTTTTTCTCTCTTTGCCTGTGGCTGTGTGTCTAGTACCATGGAGCAATTGAAGGTGACAGGGCCAGAGAGAGAGGAGGGGAGAGGGAGGACGTGGCACTGTAGCCTGGGGGCACACAACAACACACAGAGAGACAGAAAGAGAGAGAGATGGTAAAGGAAATGGGAGGGCAGGGACGACAAAATAAGGAAGAAGACAAGTGCTCTGGAACCAAACGGATGACACAGAGTGATGGAGAGGCTGTGGGCCTAATGAATTATTTGTAATTGATGCATTAACATCAGTGCCTCTGCCGGATTTTGGTGTCACACACTCGATATCAAGTACTACACTTACTCCTTTACCACACACATGCACTCTCATACATGTACACATGTTTTTTTCAGAACTTGATGTTAATTTGTCCCGGCATTGTTGCTATGGTGACCTCTCTTCCCCCTCCCCCCCAGCAGAGAGAGAGAGAGAGAGGGTGACAGGGATGAACTAACAAGACACTGAAAAAATGTGCCCTGAAGGAGCGTACGCTCACACACCAGCACACATAATAAACGCGCACTCAACGTCACATTTGTGCAACACGCTGACACTAAATAATACCAACATTTTATTAGGATCCGTTCTCATTTGCTTCATTTTTGTAACTATTTCAAAAAGTATGACCCACACTGAGGAAGGTGCTCTTCATCTCCCATTGTGTTTCAGTTCAAATCCTCCGTCTATTTGTCTTTTTCCATGAATCCTCTGAACGAGTGACAAAGAAGGAGACGTAGGTACGGGGGGAGGCGGATGAGAGAGGAAGAGAGCGGAGGGTTTTGTCAACCGGAAATAAATAAAGCTGGCACCCTCCTTCTCCTCCGCCTCCTCTGTCTCTCATTTTCTTGCCCTCCGTGTCCCCCTTCCTTGTTTTTTTTTCTACAAGGATACATCCATGGCCTCGTTATGTCTTCCCTTTTTCTCTCTTTCTGTTTCAGTTCCTTCGCTATCATGCGTGTACTGCATGAAACTCCTTGTGTTTTTGTTCGTGCCGTGACAGTGTCTGTTAACCTGATGTAGCTTGTCATTAAAGGGGTAGTTCAACCCAAAATGAACATTCTGTCATCATTTACTCATGTCATTCCAAGGTTTGATGTTATTTCTTCTGGAACACAAAAGGAGATGTTTAGCAGAATGTTCAAGCTGCTCTTTTCCATACAATGAATGGTGACCAGTGGGCGTCAAGCCCCCGAAAAGCAGCATAAAAGTAAGATAACAGTAGTCAACATGACTCTTGCACTATATTCCATTGATTACCCTTTTATTTCAAGGTGCCTTTCATTTTAAGAGTTTACTGGGGTTAGAGTCAGTTTCTTGTAATTATAGATAATATTTATTGTTGTTACTATAGCAAGTACATGTAACGTGTAACTCACATTATAAAAGTGTTTCAAGTTTTCACATTCAGTCTCCATTCACTTTTATTTTATAGAAAAGAGCAGTGTGAATATTCTGCTAAACTTTGTGTTTTTTTTTTTAGATGTAATTTTAGATGATCTCTTTAATATCTGTGTACATCTCCCATCAGTAAACTCTGTTAATGGGCATAATACCCTAGATTTAATAGCAGAAAAATAGCAGTGTCTCCAAGGCTCCCCTTTGTCCAAGACAACATTCTCCCCTGACTGATATGTAGCCTACTTCTGTTGTAATAAAAATAAATAAACTCATGTCAGTGTAATCTTGTATGTTTTTTTGTTTTTGTTTGTTTTTTAGCATTTTAGTTCAGATTTTTTTATTATAAATACATTTGAATCACTTTAAGGCTTTTTGGGGGCGCCCTGAAAGTTTACTGATGCCCCCTAGTGGGGGCCCCGGCCCCCTGGTTGAGATACTGCCTCACAGTGCATACATGAAAAGAAAAAAACATATGCTTCATAATTCAAAGATCTGTCTAATTCCCAAAAGACGAAAACAAAACCTCTTTGATCCTTCTTACCTCAAGCATTTGAGGTCTCATATTTATTCGACTTTTGCCCTAAGGTGAACCTTTCATATTAACTAGCACCAAAATTGTCATGCTTGTATGTAATGTTGGACGAGTCTCCTTTATAAGAATGGCAGGTCTCTCTCTCTCTCGGTTTTTCTCTCGTATTTTAACGTGTCACAGGCTCTTTGGTTTTTAAAGTTAATCCAATAAAATATGCAAATATAGCATTGGGATTGTGACACAGTGCAGTGGAGGATAAACATGCTATATACACTCTGACGTGTGTGTGTGCGCGTGTGTGTGTGTGTCAGAAGAGAGGCCCTTGCACGCAGGTCTGAATGTGTCTACTCGTGTTTGCATGTACTAGCAAGTGTGAAGTTGTGTAAATTTGTTTTCTTCTCATGAGAGCAGCAGTGTCTTGATTTAAAATACAAGAATATAAAGGTCTGTTCATTGTGTTACCATTATTTAAATAGTTTTATTTTAACCCTCATGTTCATTTCGGGCACCATTAGGCAACAATGCCATTTTAAAAGCTTAAAAAGTATACTAAAGTTAAAGTAATACTTTTCCATATTATATGATGAGAACACATCTCATATACTTACCAAAGCTGAATTTATTTGATAAGAAAATACAGTAAAACATTAATATTGAGAGGAAAAATTATTACAAAAGTAACTTTTCTATTTGAATATATTTTAAAATCTTATTTATTCCTGTGATGGCATTTTCAGCATCATTAGTCTTCAGTGTCACATGATCCTTAAGAAATAGTCTAATATGATGATTTGCTGCTAAAGAAACATGCTTAATATTTGATAAAGAGGAAGTTCGAAAGAACAGCGTTTATTTGAAATACGTTTACTTTTTTCATTATAAATGCCTTTATTGTCACTTATTTGATTAACGTGTCCTTACTAAATAAAGGCATTCGTTTCTTCAGTTGACCCCAAACTTTTGAACGCTAGTGCACAGTATATACAAACTATAACTTGAAAATACTACATTACTCATGTTAAAGGCGTATTGTGAAATAATGCATTGAAATTTCACATGACAAGATTCCCTGACTTCTGTGTATTCTGTCGAGATTCATTCGTAACAATTGCTTTTTGTGGTTGTATATTTTGCTAAGGTCAGACATTTTTCCGGTCCCAAACAGATGTTATTTGTCACTTGTCTGAGAAGCTTTTGACTATGTAATGATATATCAAAAAGAGTCATTGCCTCATTTATACCAGCACACTGGATGTAGATGACTTCAGATAAACATATTTAAAGTATCTAAAGGGAAAACAGTTCTTATTTTTATAGGACCCCAAGTATAACAGCAAAAGATGTGGGTTAAAGTGATGCGGAGGGTTGAGCCAGCACTGGCCGCAGGCCGTCACAGAGCAGGTGCATGATCTGAAGCTCTCTCACAGCTCTTATAGGTTAGCCATTTTTGGAAGTCCATATCTACAAACAGCGAATTGCCTTTGTGAGACTTTAGAAATAGCTTTACGTCTCCTCTTTTTCAGTCATTTTTTGCCTCCACCTCTCTCTCTCTCACTTCATCACCCCTTTTCCTGGCATTAAGTCCAGACCTGACACTGACACTGACTCTGTGTGTCATCCCTCTCTCTCTCTTTCCCTCTCTCCCTCATTGCTTCAAGGACCAGAGTGCCTGCAGATGCATTTCTCTGTAGCCCACTACCCCTCCCTCGCCTCCTCTCTTTCGCCCTGTCTAACTCTCTCCATCTTTCTCTCCCTTTCCTCTCCTCCCATGCTCTCTCTCTCTCTCTCGAACACAGTCTAACATTAACAAAGCGAGAGAGCAGAGAGAAGAAGAGAGGGATGAACAGAAAGTGATAGAGACACTGAGCAAGTGTGGACCACTTTTACAATTCATTCATCTACCAGGTGAGTCTCCTTCCTTCACTGCCGACACAACGATCGAGACATTAACAGAAGACTCTTTTTACATGATTGAGGACAATGATTGGTTAATTGTAGAAAGCTTATGGCAGACTTGACCTTTGACATTATCTGTTTTGTGTGATACCACAAAGGCAAAATTTTAATAATTGAAATTTGCTTATATTCATCTTGGCCTGAGAGTCATACAGTCACATTCAGTTAATGAAATTCATTAATTTAAAATAGTGAAAACTTTTTCACCTTTTTTCTGTACATCAATATACTTGACAGCATTATTTCATTATTTATTATTATACTTTATCAATGCATTGAATATTGTATATTATTATATGGTAAATATGTCAGTACATAATGTAAATAAAAGGAGCCTCTGTGTGTGGATTGTATCAATGTACAATGTATATTCAAGCTCTAATCATATTTATTTTATTTAAATAAAATAAAATAAAATAAAAATTTTTATTGAATTAAAATGTAATCATTTTATATAAAAGATATGGAATTGTACAAGGAGGTATTTTGTTTGTTGGGGTATTATTTATTAATCAAAATGTAGAAATAATTGAATGTACAGTGTAGTTGTAATGCACATTTTTATGGTACCTGTGTCACTTCTTTATTTTTTGTTTTTTGTTTCTCCTTCCATACATCTGTGTATGTGTCTGTTTTTTTGTTTTGTTTTTTTTTTTACTTTGAGGGTCATGTTTTACTCTCAAAACCCCATGCAAATATTATCATTCAAGCACTTCTACGTCATCTTTAATGGTTAGATCTATAGTATTCATGACGACGGCCTCCTTTCTGTGTATGTTGGTAGTTTTACATGCAGAACTTTTTTTCTGACAATATTTATTTATTTAGCTGAATGGTGTTTTATAAATGATGTGCAGGTGCTGGTTACACATTTCAGTTGGTGGTTTCACAACTCCATTTTCATACTGTTTTTTCGAGTTTTGTAGTTGAAAACGTAGATTGTGTGTGGTGTATCTATAATTATCTCTTTGTTTTGTAGGAGTGTGTCTCTCTGTTGTGTGGAGCCCGTGTGTGTCTGTGCATTGTTGTTAACATTAGTTGACAGTATTACTCTCTCCAGTCATGCGTGTGTGTACGACGATGTCAGACTAGATGTTCTGTACTTCTTAATTACTGTGTGTGTGTGTGTGTGTGTGTGTGTGTGTGTGTGTGTGTGTGTGTGTGTGTGTGTGTGTGTGTGTGTGTGTGTGTGTGTGTGTGTGTGTGTGTGTGTGTGTGTGTCTCTGTCTGTCTGTGAGGGGTTAATGTGTGTGCACGTGTGAAAGATAGATAGATAAAGACAATTGTGACCCATACTTTAAAGAGCAGATGGGTCATTCCATTTATGTTAATTTGATATGAAGATGAGAAGTAAATTTCTGTAAGATTTAAAAATATTCTGTTGGGCATATACTGTTTTAAGTGTTAATGAATTGCATTGTCCAATCTTAATTCATACATTTTAAAATATGCTGGGTTATGTCTATTATAGTTATGCCTTCAGAATGGTAACAGGGTTGACATTTATCTGTTTAATTTGACATTTCAAGCCTTTCATTACTGATATTTTTACGTATAACTACTTTTAAGTTATCAGCTGTGTACTTTAAAAAATCATAATAACTGGGTTGACATTTTAAGATATGTATGAATGGATAAAAGTTTGTGGACTTTAACTTGTCATTGGAAAGTTATCTTCTTAAAGGACACTGGTGTCATTTTAACTAAGTTATTTTAATCTATAGAATAGTGGGCGCAAAAATAAAACTTTGGTTTTTATTAAGATACTAAAATGCTAGCTTTTGTTTCCATATATTTTGTTTTAAAAAATTGTGCATAGTTGCTAATAATGCAAGGAGAAGTTAGAAACACAAGGACTGAGGAGAGACCCAAAAAATAGACCATAGAATAATGAATAAAAATACATAAATAAATAATTTAAAAAAGCTTCTTGGTGTGTTTAGATATATATTAATACACAGCTAAATGTAGTCCTTTTTTACCCATATGCATATGAGACAAGAACAACCAAGATCTGTTTATTCTCAGTTACAAAACATCACCATAATCAACAAATCAGCATCATTTTTTTCTTTCTTAAAGCCATGGAGAGGCCAAAAGATTGAAATATATGAGCTGTTTACTGTAAAATATTTTTCAGTTTTGCTTCTTTTGTCCTTCATTCAGGGTTGGAGTGGTCTGGATGAAAGAAGGACAGGGTCAGTGTTTTCTCACAGGTGACATTTTATGTATGAGAATCTGACTATGCTGAACTTACAAAACAGCTCCAACTGGACTGGCCCAAACAACTGGTACCACCCGGCCGACACCATCACCCCCCAACACGGAACAAGTATGTGAGCTTTAGTGAATTATCTCTGTATCTAACACCTCAGCATGTGAACCTACACTGTGTGTGTATGTGTGCCAGTGTTTGTGAAGTCAGCTTTGGGGTGAACCAGCAATTCTTATACTTGACTGAGCACAAACAGAGGGTGCCAACAGCTACACCATCAGCCACGCATGTACACCCACACCCACATACAAACACAGCAGTCTCTGGCCTTGACATCCTCTGTTTCATTACAGGAAGGCGGAACTAAAGCGAGCAGACATTAGACAGAATTAGATGCCCATAATACAGTTGATGCTCATTCACAAATACACAAATAAGGTCAAACTGTCAAACACAAGATGCTGCGGTGCACTAGAATGACACAATCTTCAAAGAGACAGTTCTGTCTATATAATAACACACACACACATTTTTTGCACACTGAAATGCAGCACTCTTACGAGACTCTCTAAAGTTGAATGTTTTTCTCTTCTTCTGTCAGATGGTTGCGTGGAAGATCTGAATGCGCAGATGGCCGGAGCAGGGGAAGGAGTGGTGCAGGGAGAGAGGGATGAGGTGGACGAGTCACAGCTACACCTGCAGCTAAAGAGGAAGCTGCAGAGGAACCGCACCAGCTTCACACAGGAGCAGATCGATGCCCTGGAGAAAGGTGTGACTCAAAGCGCTGGCTCGAACTGAGCTCTCCGTGCAAAATAATCTCAGTCCTGCTGCAGAGGAGACATTTTACATAATTATGACCATTGTTTACTATAGTAAATCATGATAGCAGGGTTGAAATTTTAAGAAAGAAAAAAAAAAGGATAACAATGAGTGGACATAAACGTGTCATTGAGAGTTATGATGTCATTATGAGAAAGTTATTTTGATCTATAGAATAGTACATTACTTTAAACATGGAGAGTTATAATTACAAGCCTAATGTTTTGTTAAGGACTTAAGACGAACTTACTGAATAAGATAAGAATAAGAAAACCGTACAGAATTTTGTTGATGTGTTTAGTCATTTATTAATACGCTAAATTTGGCATTAGCTTTTCACTGTTAAAATCCTTTTTTTCAGTGCAAAATAATCTCAATCCTATATTGTGCTTGTGTGTGATTGAATGAATGATTAATTTTCTGATGCATTCCACCCTTTCTTATTCTTTCATGTTTTGTCCCATTGTTTACTCATCCTCATGTTGTAGCAAACCAGTATGTCTTTTTCTTCTGTGGAACAAAAAGAAGATATTCAAATATATATATAATTACTTGTTTTTTTCCAATGAAAGTCAATGGGGTCCAGAGATGTGTTAACAGAAAGTCAGTCATGCAGGTTTGGAACGACAGGACAAAATATACATTTTTGGACAAACTATGCCTTTAATATTTTAAATATTTAAAAAATAAAAAAGTCTATTAAATCTGTTCTCCAGAGTTTGAAAGGACTCATTACCCAGATGTCTTTGCTAGAGAGAGACTGGCAGCAAAGATTGATCTTCCAGAGGCTAGAATTCAGGTAATAGTGTTCCTATTTACCATTTGAATTATCTCCTTTGAGATTTTAATTGTGTTAATGCTGAACTGCCTTTAAACAATACAGAAAGACACTGTCCATTATGCATTGCCCCATATTGGGTGATTGACAGGTATGGTTCTCCAATCGGAGAGCTAAGTGGAGAAGGGAGGAAAAGCTGCGAAACCAGAGGAGGTCAGGGGGCACCAGTTCCTGTTCTCAGACACATACTCCTCTGAGCACATCCTTTAACTCCCCTGTATATCACTCCAATCATAGCAACAGCTCAGGTATGTCTTTTTTAATGACTTACTTCACACTATTAGAACATAGATTTCTCCTTTGTTATCTCTCCTATTTTCATGCATTGGGGGTTGTTTCACTTTGTCCTGTTTGTTACTGCTCTTTCTTCAAACTCCTCAATTCAGTTCTTTTTTGCCATGATTACAGTATAGGCTATTGCCAAAGCAAGCATCAATAAACACAAAAGCAGAAGTAGTAGTAGTAATAGTAATAATAATGAGCTGATTCAGTCCTCTTCTGTTTTCTTATAAGGCTCAATGCACAGTCGGGGTGATTCGTCTCTCTCAGCCTATAGCTCTCTGTCTGTCTTCTCCAGTATGCAGGTAATGCATGTCCTCCTTTGCAGTATACTATAGTAACCTTATAGCCAAGGTGTCTGGCCTATAATGCTCATATTTATAATTCTACATCAGTGTTTAAAAGTGTGACTTATTGGCTAATACTGCCACCTTGTGGCGTGCAAGAGTTTTATGTTACACATGCCACTGTATTAAAAGTGATGGTTTCACACCAAATTAAAATCATGTCATCAGTTTACTCACCCTGTGAATTTCATTGTTCTGTGGAACATAAGAGAGCGTATTTTGAAAAATGTTTGAGAGGGCCCCCACCCTCAAAATATCTTATTTTGTATTCTGTAGAAGGAAGAAAGTAATACAGTGTTGGAACGACAAGAGGGCGAGGAAATCATTTTCATTTGGAAATTGAAAATTCAAAAATGAAAATTCTGTCATAATTTACTCACCCTCAAGTTGTTTCAAACCTGTATGAGTTTCTTTCTTCTGCTGAACACAAAAAAAGATATTTTGAAGAATGTTGGTGAACAGACAGTTGCTGGACCCCATTGACTTCCATAGTAGGAAAAAAAGATACTATGGTAGTCAATGGGGTCCAGCAACTGTCTGTTCACCAACATTCTTCATAATATCTTCTTTTGTGTTCAGCAGAAGAAAGAAACTCCTACAGGTTTGAAACAACTTGAGGGTAAGTAAATTAATATGACAGAATTTTCATTTTTGGGTGAACTATCCCTTTAAAGCTCTAGTCTGGCATGATTAGAGCAGTCGATTCCCAAATTAGGCTACTTATGTACAGGTTCTCTTAATGAATCTTTCAAAAAAGACTCACGAATTTGACGTATCCCCACATGAATGAACTCACTGAATTAAACAGAGGGGCTTTTTAAATAATAATACTAAAAAACGCTGCACTTTTAATGTAGGCTATGCAGTTAACGTTTATTCAAACCAGTTTTATATCAAATAAAAAAATTCAGTTTTAAAGGAGGCTACAGTCAGCTACTGTGTGTAAAATATAAACAGAAATGTATTCTTTCAAGACTACTTTTATTTTTAATGTCTTAATTAAAAAATGATGCCCTCACAAACATAATAGCATCCGCCTTTTTGTTTCTTTAAAACATGCAAAAGAGAGTGCTTTCTACAATAGTAAATAATGCAGACAGAAATTCTAGTACACGCACCCATACGCAACTGCAAGGTAAAACCTTATCCGCCTGACATTCAAACTCACTTAAAATCGTTTACGTATAGCGCCCTCTAGAAGTTTTGTGGAATATATACACCCTGCTGTAGTTTCTAAAAATAGACACTCGCACGTATACAGCAGGTTTACAGTTCAACAGGTCAGTTTTACTCTATAAATCCCGTCCCTTTAGTCAAACAGATCAGCATTAATGACTTCAAATTCAATCACGTCATAGCAAAACATCTTGTACAGTGCATGTGTTGTTTGGACTTGACTGTGGCACATTGATCTAATACACCATCATAAAAACTTCAGAGTAGTCTTTTAAACTTATATGTTTTGTTTTTTTTTAGCTGTCAAATGAATATTTTATGAATATGTTGAAACTATAAATGAAATGAGATTAATCTTTATTCACCCTTCTCTCTTCTCCACTAGTCTTTGCCCTCCCAGTCCACTCCAACTTATTCCTGCATGTTACCTCCTTCTCCTTCGGCCCTACCCCCTCTTTCTCGTAAATTTGACACCTCATCCTATACCTCTCCGCACCTCCCGCCCCCACCCACGGTGAGCACAAACACAGGTGAGTGAAGTTTTGTAACATACTCCACCCTCACACCGCATATGAATACTGTAATCCAAAACACTGTGTGGATGTGATTCAGCTGCTTTGTGGTTTCCTTTTGTGTTACAAATAAGTCGTCAGAAGGGGCCATGTGTGAAGAAACCAATGACAAGCCCCTGTGTCTCTTCCAGGATTCTTTGCCGGTGTTTCCGCAGCAGGGCAGACTGCAGTTCAAGGCAGCGATCAGGAGCTGGGACAAGGCCTGAGTCAGTATTGGACGAGACTGCAGTAAACAACACACCTTATTATTATCAGATAAAACCAGCAGAGCTTCAATCAGCAACTTTGAGCAAAGTATTTAACAAAAAAATGCATCAGGAAACCTACTTATTTAGATGATTTACAAATCAGGGAAGCAGACTATGTAAGCCATACTCCTGTATAAAAAAAAAAGATGTGGACATCACAAACCTGCACATGCGGAAGAGAAAATGGACTCCAGCATTTTTGACCTGCACCTTTATAGGCCTAGTCAGCAGAACAATGCCAGACAATATCATTCTCAGATATTGGTGACAAAACAGTGCACATCTGAAAATGCCTCATGTTTATGCAACAAAAATTTATTTTTTAATTGATGTGCCAATTACAATCAATATGACAAACAGCATGTGACCAAAATGAGGATGCTTTAAAACCACTTTTGTAGTTATACACCACTGTTCAAAAGTTTGGAATTGGCAAGATTTTTTGTTATATTTTTGAAAAGGCTGCATTTATTTGATCACAAATACAGTAAAAACAGATGTATTGTGAAAAGTATTAATATCTTAAAAGAAAATCCTACAGACTCCAAACTTTTGAACCGTGTAGATTAATGGTATTGAAAATAATGGATTTTGAGAAGTCTATTATGGGCCTATCAGTTACCAGTCCATCATAATATAGCACTGACGTGGAGAAACCGATGACAATCAAGCTTAAACCTGAGCTAAGCACTGACAATCAAACAATTGCACAAAGTAGCATAAAGGATCAAAACTGAGTATAAATCGATGTAGCCGATGACAATCAAAATACATTATTGCTAAAGGCTGCAAAGACAATCAAACACACAATCATGTGTAATATACTGGAGTTAATCTAATGATTTATTACTGTACATTGTTAAATGGACATTACTGTGATTTGATTCTTGCTTTATTTCACCACTCTGTAACATTCATAGTTTTTTTTCCCTGTCAGATCCCATGAACTAGATTTGTATGTTTGAGTGTGTGTGTGCATATGAAAGAGAGAGACAGAGATAGGGAGAGAGAGTGATAATGTTACTGTATTTATTATTAGAATTGTGAACATTTTAGTGTAAACCATTTTGTGGATTATCTTAACATTGAAATAAAAATATTACTGTGAAATGAACATGCATTTGTCTGGTTTCCTTCATGCAACGTTTTTATTTTTCTTTACTCTTTGTGCATCTCCCAGAACATTCTTCTATGACTTTATGCATGTCTGTCTCCCCTCGTCTTTATATTTTTCTCTAGAGTAATGGTGAATTGGTTCACTTGCGGCCGTTTGGGTTGTGTTTACTTATTACTGTCAACGAACAGTAGCATTTCCTGCCTGTGTGCTGGTGGATTTCCTGTTTTTGTTACTCACATTACCACACCCATTGAAAATAATGTTCTGACAAACTTATTCTCACAGGGACTCAAATGCAGTCTGCAGACAGTACAGGAGTTATGAATAACTTTTGATGTAATGAGATATAGACGTTTTCATCTCACATACCAGAACATATAGAAAATATGGCCACTTGGCTATAACCAAAAGATAGATTAAAATTAAAATCTTTTAAAAATCAGTTTGCTGTTTGTCCTTGAATTTCCTATGGCACTCAAAATGCCGGAAACTAGAACGGATACACTTAGAGGTCTGACTCTGGCCATATCTGAGATGTATCCTCCAAATTTCCGGTGCACTACCCTTGATGAGTTTAATTAAGGCCGATGTTAATGAGCTGTGGAGACTGAGAGGGCAAAAGCATGGACAACTCTCTGTTTGAGCAGAGGTCACTGTAATAGTCACGTCTCTTCTATTCCCATAAGGCCTCCAGTCCCCAATCAGTGCATGTTTTATCTAGTTTGTGCGAACATTGGGTCTCCTCCCTCAAACTCATCGCTCCATCTCTACCCCTCCCTCTATCTGTTCATCTCTTGCCCTCTGCCTGTCTTGGCCTATGGTTCTCAAGTGAATAAACACATCCTCTGTTTCTCATGCTAACTTTCCTGGAACAGCTGAATGTGACAGATACAAAATCTGATACATGTTCAAAAGAATATTCCAGGTTATTCAGTACAAGTTAAGCTCAAACGACAATGCTTGTGGCATAATGTTGATTACCACAAAATAAATTTGGACTTGTCCCTGCTTTTATTTCAAAAAAGCAAAAATGTGTGTTATGGTGAGGCACTTACAATGGAGGCGAATGGGGAAAATGGAGGCAAAATGGAGGCGAATTTAGTGTGAAAATCTGCTTACAAACTATTTCCAAGTCAAGTTATCCGATTTTTCAACCCTGTCTGTAAACCCTAAAAACCCTAAAATAATTGTTAAAAATTATTATTTAAACAGATTTACAGCTCATAAGTTTTAATTATGGTACAACTCATTATGGTAAATCATTGAAATTATAAGCTTCACATATGATTTTAAATCCTGCAGAACATGGCCCCATTCACTCCATAACCTCTATTTTATACCATTATGATTTATTCTTCTCTTTATATTTATTTTTTAAAGAAAGCAAGGGCCGAAATGAGTTTGAATGGTAAACAACCACATATGCC
This sequence comes from Semotilus atromaculatus, assembly GCA_031834385.1. Taxonomy (NCBI): domain Eukaryota; kingdom Metazoa; phylum Chordata; class Actinopteri; order Cypriniformes; family Leuciscidae; genus Semotilus; species Semotilus atromaculatus. The sequence continues at coordinate 22,103,505 of JAULUF010000005.1, read as the reverse complement.
AACGTTGAACCCTGCCGACTGATCTTGGTAACAGAATATTCCAGATTCAGTAAAACTTGCTTAACATTACATTATTACAGATGTTCTTTTTAAATTCAAAATGACTAAAATATTAGATGACAGGTTGGCCTAACTAATAAAAGTACAGGTAGTAAGATGGCAGACAGATTAAGTCATTGGGGGTCTAAGCATCTAATGCCATTGTAGAAAATACACAATTAGAACAATTTAAAATCCAACAGCTTAAAGGTCACAACATACATGAGAGGGGTAGCCATTTTGAACTCTGCACCACATTTAGAGTCCACCAAACTCTTTCTCTCTCCCGCTTTCTCTCTCTTTCTTTGTGTGTGTGTGTGTATGTGTGTGCATGTCTCTCTCTGAGAGTTCTTTGCTGGTTTCCTGTCACAGAGGAAGTGCCTCACCCAGCTGTGTTGCTCCCTATTGGCTCACGGTCTGGAGAACAGTGATTTGGGGCTGATATGGTGGCCAAGCGAGGGATAGATAGAGGGAGAAGCAGTCAGGACAGGTCAGAGGGTAGGCAGGAAGAAGAGAGTGCACAGCTAAATAAAGACAGACAAGATGAAGAGAGCAAGTGAAGGAGGGTGCAGACTCAAGAGCATATCATCTCTGCTAAAGAGGAAATAACTCTGAGGTAAGACATCTGAGAGCAGATGAAGCTTCGGAGAAGAAAAAGATAGTTGCACAGACAGATATGATTTTACAAACATAAAGAAAAGGCTTGAGAGTTTGTCAACTTTGGATGACAAAGGATGTTCCTGTGCAGAGAGGCTTTTTTATGGTAAATACAGATCTCATTTTAATTTCCTCACTGATATTCTCTATAGCCTATATGTGGCATTTCTTTATGATGAACATCATTGAGAGCTTTTGAAACTGTGTGGACTTTACTTAACCCAGAATGTTTGCTTTGCAAACTAAGATGTTCCTTGATCTTTCATTAACTCTGAATTTCCTCTTGCTGCTTTTCACTCTTATTTAATAACTGAGATTCAAGTCAGTTCAGCTGTATTCACTGCATATTTTAGTTTTTTTCCCCCTGGTTTTCCTGACTGACCTTTTCTATTAATCCTCATCCAAATTACTCTAACTCGCAATGTTTGACTTCAGTATGTTACTATGCCTCTATTCCTCTGCCTGACGGACGGTCCACCTCTGTCTCTCCCAATCCTTGTACCAGTGTCTGATTTACAGATGACGCTGGACGGGGTTTGGGGGGGGCCGAGGGAGGACAAATGCTCCCCAACTTCCCTGTCATCAATACCAACATTAATATTAGTAGCCTACCAGGCACCAGATAACTCTCTTTTCTGAATGGCTCATAAATGTGTTTTTATTTTATAAAAATAAACCCTGTTTGGTAAAATACACACCTGAGTGATTGTGTTTTTTAGTTGTTTCATGTAAATTCATTTAAAAAATGTCACTTATATGTTTGTTTTTTGCATTTATTTTATTACTTTATTCATAAAGTAGAAATTTGTTTTAACACCACCATGCCAGACAGATGTGAAGGATAAATAAACTTTTAAATGATAAAGTAATATCAAAACTTAAAGGGAAAATAAAAATTTTGTGATCTCTTATTCACCCTCAAGTTGTTCCAAACCTGTAGCCCTATGTTTCTTTCTTTGGTTGAACACGAAAGAGGATATTTTAAAGAATGTTAGTCGACAGATTACGGTATAGCTGTTAACTTTCCTACCATCAACTGTTTGATTACCAACATTCTTTAAATTTCTTTCGTGTTCAACAGAAGAAAGAAACTTATACAAGACAAGTTTGGAACAATAATTTGAGGGTGAGTAAGTGATGACAACATTTCCATTTTTGGGTGATTATCCCTTTAAAGAGTCAAATAACTTGTCGTGTTTATGACAATTATAGCCAATGAAACACATTATTTGGGTCACATAATAATACGTTTAATAAACTAAAAAGGTTATTAATGTACCAATTGAGCATACTGGAAGATTGAACCCTGTCATTTGGGAAAATGGATCCGTCCCATTTGACTCGTCCAGTGACATGCGCACTGCGCACAAATCGGTCATTCCGCAGGTCGGATTTTGTTGACGCGGTAGTGAAACCGGTAAAGTTAAGCTGAAACTCGGTTTCGACAATGGGGTGGTATCTATAACATCGATATGATTATGAATCACCGCTTCAGACCTGATTTGATTCAGTGTGAGATCTGACCTACCCCTGAACTCTCCAATAACATCAGACACAACTGACTCTTAACTCGTCTGAAGTTTAGCACAGGTCGCTGCTGAGTCGCGCGCAAATGTATGTGTTTTGTTTTTAGTATCCGCGTTTTAATAGTATTGACCTTGTCAGTGCGTTTTGTTGCTTTCTGTGTTTACGCGGCGCGACTCGGCTGATTCCCTTGGACTTCGAGGTGGTGACATATTTACCAGGTATGAACTACTTGTACGCTTAAACTTTTGTACATGTAACGTTATTTTCTGGTGGTGATGCTTGCTTTCATCAAAGGCTGACCGATGTCCTCTTTCAACTGGGACTATCTACTCGACTTCAGGTATAAGTGACGTTAGGTTAACTAATGGTGGTAAGTGTATCTTTTTTAGGTTGTTAAAAAGAGTATCACGAAGTAGCCTATCAAGACATCTCGAATCTGTTGTGTTGTGGCAGAATGAACGTAAAGAAGCTTAAAATTCTCGTACCCCCGGTTTCACAGACGAGGCTTTTAGTCCCGGGACTAAAATGCAAATTTTGAGGTTTCTTGAAAGCAACTTGCACAGACTTAAAATATCTCAGTGCCATTGTTTTGTCTCAATATGCACACCAGTAATATTTTTTATAAGGCACGTTTATAAAAGCTACCTAAATCTCCTAATTGAACTATGTTCTGGCTTAATTTAAACCCTGTAGAAGTATGAAACCAGGCCTTATCTCTTAGTCGCTCATTTGAATCAAAATCTATTTACGTTTAATTAACTTGATATTTTCCCAATTACACAATGATGTGTACACACACACACACACACACACACACCATGTTTAAGTTGTAATACCAGTGTAATACACATGTCATTATCCAAATTTGTGTCCTCATAAATCACATAAACACGTGCACACACACACACACACACACACACACATGGGTTGGTTAGCAGTTATAGTAAAGTTACTCAGAGACAAGCTAGACAACTACAAAGTTAGTTACAGATCAGGTTATTACTAAGGGGCTTAAGTTCTGACATATTTTATCATACGGATGTTACTGTAATATGGCCCTGGTGTGTGACTGGCAACATAAGGGTTGCTGCTCTACATGTGCTCAGTGTTGTAAAAACAAAAGCAGGGAGCAACAGTCACCTGATAACCCAGAAATGTTTCAACTTTTGTGTCTGAGAAAGGCAAGCATAGAATAAAAAGACATTGTTTTTTAGGTTCATCACTAGCATTTATGGAAACATGCTTCATTTTTTTCATACATTTTTTAAATGCCATTCAAGCCAAGAATGTCATCAATCTGACAGCTTTTGCAATGTAGAAAATTCCTCTTTTAAACTGGATTGTGAATGCAAGTAGTAAACATGCCACTAGAAGAAGCTGGGTGAGAGTGTTTTCTCGCTTCTGCTGTGAAATACACACTTGCATCATGTCTAATTAGTTGTAAGCTGCTTAGAATTGATAGGGTATTGGGTAAGTGTGTACTATCAGTCCTTAGATCACCTCTGATCTTACAATCTGCACAGTTATGGGAATGGGAATATTTAATAATTCCAATCTAAAAAAAAATTACAATTATTTGACACACAAAGTCCAAATTAGTCTAGTAGTTTTGTATATTAGTTAAAGTGTGTCATAAAAAAATGAACAGGGTCTAGGCTCATACAAGTGGGCTAAGAAGGGGAAGATTAACCAAAACATGTAAATGTGTCAAGTGTTTTGAGTTGTAAAACTGCCCTGGCTTGCATAAGAAAAAACAATAACATACCTACAGTGGAATTTACAAGGTCTGATGGGTCGTAATAACCTGCAAAGTATGTTATAATGAAATGCACTCAGTGAATGAGAGAAATTATAGGAATAATAATATGCTTTACACAAACAGTTGTTTGATTGTAGCTTTCATTCCAAATAATATTATAATTTTTTATTTTCATATATATACATATATTTATATATTTATTTATTTATTTAATATATAACAATTATACTGGTATATTATATAAAGGTATTTTATATGAAGTAAGTCAAAAAAAAGAAACCACAGGCTAAGTTTAGTCCAGTTATCAGGCATCATAGCTGTCACATTGGTCTGTGACATGTATGTATTACATTTATTATGCAACCAAAAAAAAGTTGTTATAACTGGTCTTCATTGATCATTTCAAGTTACTCGAATGTTTTTACAATCAAAATGATACAGGTTTATGCTGGTATTATCAAAAACCCTACTTGGTGGGCACTATATAGCCTGCCTAGGCCTATACACACAGAGTTGATACTCTGTAAAATAACCCAAGGATTTAATAATATTATTAGAAAATCGATGTATTTTTTGTTTCTGTCAAAGTGCTGAGCTTGTCGTCATGTTTGAGATGTTTTTGAAAGGCTATACATGACGTCGAGAAAATGACTGAGGTTAATGGACTGGAACTTCCAGCTCTTACTCTGTGTTTTTTTCATACATCTTTGTATGTCACTAGTTATACTTTCACTTCCTTCAACTGTCCACTATTGATTAAGGTACTACTCACTTCTCTTTAGATAGAATGGATTATTGGTTGTATTTTAATGTACTTTTTTTTTTCACTGAAGACCAAACATACAAAGTTCTCCAACTAATCTTCTGTCTCAATAGAGATTTGAGGCTCTGATTTAGTTTTACTTGTGGAAATTTGGTCAGTAGTACATTGGAATTCTACAGTGGTGGTTTGTATTGTGTAATTTGAAAGTGTTCTCACGTTTTTTGTTCTCTCTCTGTCTCAGTGATGGCAGACGTGGTGGTCAGGCCTTCATCCCCGTCTCAGTCCATCTCTCTTCTGGAGATAAAAGCGGAGACACGGATGGTGCTGAAGTCTTTCCTGCGTCACTCGCTCTCGATTCCTCCTGGTGAGAGGCCTGGAAGGATTGGGGGAGAATACAATGACCCAAACAAATACAGGTGACCAATGATTCAATCGCATACAGAATTAAACACTGTCATGAAGTGAAGTTAAACAACTTTTGTTTTTGTAAATATCACATTGTAAATATCAGCTCATTTGATTAGACTATGGTGCTGTGTAAATTGTTTTATTTGACTAGCACTTTTTAAAAGATTTTTAACAAAGTCAGTCTAGAATCATATCTGTAACTTTAAAAAAAATGGCTTGTGTTGTAAATTAAGAAAGCATTACCTACAAGAGGATTTGGTGGAAAAACTGTACGTTCTAGTGTTGTTATTTAATCCATCTAATCATTCGCCATCTAATTACATAGGAATCATTCTTTTCATCTGTCTTTCATTAATTATTTAAAAAAATAATGCTGCTTCTTCCAGGATCTTTTCTACTAACATCATATATTCAGTGGTCCAGGGCAACTTTTAATGGTCAAGTCATCTTACCTTGAACAGCAAATCAATTATGTCCATATTTATTATGTGAACATGTAGTTGTGATAAAAGAAAATGCACTTTAATATTTTGGAAATGAAAAAATGATCAATGTTTCTCTTTCTCTCGCTCCCTTTTCTTAGTTCCTCTAAAAAAGACAAGATAAGGAAAGATGCGAATGGATGGGACTCTGTGGATGAGGAGATCAGTGCCGCAGAGGAGAAGAAACATGGAATTAAAAATTTCATAAAAAGAAGACTGAGAACCCGTTCGTCCACAATCCACCATAGTAACAGAGGCGTTAGCGCCGACCCGACACCAAACAACAGCCTGGAGAAGCAGAGTCCGCCGGGCCAGTCCGACAAGCAGCCGGCGAATGGAACACAAAGTTTACCCAGGAAAACAGAGGTTTCAAAAAAACTTAAACATTACTTTTTTTTTGGTCAAACAATGTGTGCAATTTGCCCTGTTATTTTATGTTTCTTCATAAAAATCTACACTGCAAATGATTGTAATAATCAAAAGCTTTACATTTTAAAAATGATTTCTGCTGGGTTCAGGATGGCAAAAATAGGCTACTACTTATTCGTCAACACTTCTGCTTGTGCTCAGAATGTTGGTAGTGTGTTACCTGTTAATATGGGCACCAAAATAAATATGCTTTGCCTTTGCATGCGGAGTGAAACAGACAAACACTATTTTTATCTGTATAGACTAAAACCTGCTCTTGTTTAATCCGGGCCATGGACTGTAAAGCTAATTAAAAGCTTTTTTGGTTTCAGTATTAAGAATTTCCTGACCAGTCAAGGAGTCAAAATGTATTTATTTTTAGTTTCTTCTTTCTTAACATTATGTGATTTAATATTGCTATTCAGAACTTGTTATTAATGAGAAGATTTTCTTTTAGGAAGAGATATGCAGTCCATCATCTGCGTCTGAAGAGGAAGGTGACAGAAAATCAGGGAAGAAAAAGAAGAAAAAACTGAAATTATCTGATATTTTCAAAAAAGTGTCTTTTAAAAAAGAAGAGCCTCGTCCTCGGCGCCCGGCCACGCTGCCTTTAAAAGATGCTTCAGATGTTTCACAACCTGAGGAGCATCCTGCTTCACCATGTAAGTTTCAGACGGACAAGATATACAGCTTGATTTATGGATATTTATGGATTGTTTTATGTCTTGTGCCTATAAATACACTACATTTGAAAAATATAGGGTCGGTAAGATTTTTAAAAATGTTTTTTTTTTTTTTAAGTCTCTTCTTATGCTCACCAAGGCTGCATTTGTTTTTATATAGTAAAAATGTCATTAGAATTTAAAATAATTGTTTTCTATTTTAATATATCTTAAAATGTAATTTATTTTCTGTGATTTTCAGCATTATTACTCTAGTCTTCAATGTCTTATGATCCTTCAGAAATCATTCTAATATGATGATTTGCTGCTCAAGAAACATTTCTTATTATCAATGTTAAAAAAAAAAAAAAACAGTTGCGGTGCTTAATATTTTTGTGGAAACCATTATACATTTTTTTCAGGATTCTTTGGTGAATACAAATAACACCATTTATAACATATTAATAACATACAATCATATTTTATAACATTATAAATGTCTACTATCACTTTTTATCAATTAAATGCATTCTTGCTGTATAAAATTATTAATTTGGCACTGACACCAAATTTTAGAACAATATGAACTCTGCATAATGATATGAAGTAATCATTTTTTTCCTCAGCCCATCCTCCTGAGTTTTATGATGATGTGGCAGAAACTTTGGACAGAATCGCACAGAAACACTGCGTGAAAAAGAAATCCCCTGTTAAACCAGAGCCTGTGCCAAGTCCACCCAAAGGTACATATAAAACCAAAAACCGATGCAAAACTTGTTTATGACTTGATGAACTTATCAGTTTATCATAATGTGTGAAGAAGATACATTTTCAGTGGAATATCAAAGCAAGAGCAGACCAGTTATGTTATGTCACATTTTGCTGTGTGCTGTTGTTACAGAAATGGATGTGCTTGAACAGTAGCTTACTGTTATAATGAACTGATGATCCGGCTAAGGTCTTTACACTTGCATTGTTTGGAGATTAGGTTTCACTTCTTCTTTTTGTTTGCAGTAAATGACAAAGAAGCTGTGGTTCAGCAGCTAGTTCAGATATTGACTTCAGAGGGGGATGCCATTAACAGCAAGGTAATGTTCCCTTAGTTCGCCAGCTAGTCCTTTTTTATATCTTACTAGGTTGTAGAGTAAACTTGGCTCTTAAAGCAGCTCTTGGTTCCTTATCGTAAAGATTTAATAGCATACATATAAGAAATCTTGAGTTTTTGACTATTTATGGTCATATTTTCAGTTGCTGCCTTGTGTTTATCATTGTTAATTGTGGTTTAATGTTGTAGATAAACACCAACCCCTTCCTGCGGTCCACCCTCAACCGCATCTCCTACGCATCTTTTGCCAAACTCCTTGACACGTACGCCAGTCAGAGTGAAGAACCTCCTGTTCCCGCACCGGTCAGCCCTACGCTGCGGCGTCTCGCCATCACCATGGATGTGTCTCGTCGAGTCGTCACAGCTACTGGTGTTCAGCGTCTGACAGGCTATGCTGAACGCTACATGGAGAGCTTTGCACCATGGGTGAGCAGCCACGGAGGATGGGTGAGCAGTTTTTGATGTCTACATTGAACTTTTCCTCAGGCTCTCTCTGGGATATTCATCTGTTATTTTCTTCCAGAAAGGGGGCTCAATTGTCAAGTAATCCTCTCTTTTTGTGCCTTCCACAGGATAAAATTGCACATTTGGATGAGGTCCTGGAGTGTGATTGACCTTAGACCTTTTCATAATGAACTCATGAAAGTTCTCAAATCATGTAGCATGACCTCTGTGAGGCAAAGAAGAAAAGATGAACCAGCCAACTGGGGAATTGACACTACTTGATTAGAATGTTTATCTGCTGATGTATTTATTATTCTTTTGTATGTTTTTTTATGTGCCATTTTATACCAAAATACAGGATGCCAATCTTCTACTGTTGTTTTGCATTCTTTTTTTATTTGTAATGACGTTAACAGACGTTAATATAGTACAGCCCGTTGGATTAGTAAAACAAATCACCAACTCTTTAACATTTCATTTCCATTTATAGGAAATTCACATTGATTGCATGTTCATTGCAAGCAGTTATAAGGGTATTTAAAAAAGAGTGCAATAATTCTACTTTTTCCACCTACTGTATACACATTCACTTTTTTTTCTAAATACAAATGAATTATTTAGCCTTTTATCTGGTAAATTAATTTATCTGAGATTCGTCTGAGCTTCTTCTTAAGTGCAGTACTGTAATCTATGTGCACATGCATATCACGTCCAGTATCTCTAATATGCAAGTCTGTTTAATTCATTACATATTCAGAATGGGGCGAAGGAAGGGTCAGTCCATGTACTTTTCTGCTCTTAGGATTTGGCAGTACATCAGCATGGAGAACACCAAAGCAAGAATCTGTAGGGAGAAAAATGCAGTCGCATTATACCAGTGCTTAAATTCATATAATAATCAAACTACACCAGATACACAAGTTTAAAAGTACCTGAACGATTCCAATACAAACTCCAAACCCAAGCACTGAGGTGATGTTAGCCAGAAGCCAGTCCTTGGCCTTCTCATAGCACGGCTAAAACACATTTAAAAAACAGTTTTATCAGCAAGTTATTAAAGTCACTTAAATGCCCTAATTGAACTAAGGCATAATCCTGGTTTAATCTAAGCCCTGTCTGTGTAAACCGGTCCTTTATGATTTTGAAAGACACTCTTATGCTCAACAAGGCTGCAATTGTCTGATCACAAATACAGTAAAAGCAGTAATATTGTGAAATATTTTACTGTAAAATTATATCTTATTGTTTTTCTATAAAATGTTTAATTAAAATTTCTTTAAAAGTATTTGCACTTTATTTAAATTAGGATATTTCACTTTTATTTTACATTTTTTGTTTGGCAGCCGTGTCAGCTGTCCCTTTGCGCCATCTGGTGGTAATTTCAAGAATTATAATCCGTTATTTTTCACATTTTAAATACAGCCTATTTGTATGTAATTTGAGAACATTGTACAAATTGTTTACTGCAATTTGTCATTAATAGCATAATACTACTTAAAATAACAGCCAAGATGATTTTGAAGATATATTGTTCATCATTACCCCAGTCTTCAGTGTCACATGATCCTTCAGAAGTAATAATTATGCTGATTTACAAAAATGCATTGTTTCACTTCAGATGGCCTTTATTACCCCCCTGGAGCCGTATGGATTACTTTTATTATGGATGGATGCGCTTTTTTGGGCTTCAAAATCTCAGGTACTATTCACTTCTATTATGCAGCTTGAAAGAGTCAGGATATTTTTTAATATAACTCCGATTGTGTTTGGCTGAAAGACGAAAGACATATAGTCTACACCTAGGATGGCTTGAGGGTGAGTAAATTATGGGATAATTTTCATTTTTGGATGAACTAACACTTTAACATCAGATGTGTGTAGGGTTTGTGCCAGATTTCATTTTATATTACACTTGTGGTTGCAATTATCAACCGTTGGCGGGATTTAGGAACGTGGTACTTAGCTGACCCCACGACCCCAGAAATGTTCTGACCTCTTCCCAGTGATGGCATTCTTCAGAATTATCCCTGCAACAGGATTTAGGAAGTTTGCCGTTGGATGTTATAGTGTGCCAGTCGGTGTGGTTGCTCACGCCACAGCACTTGAACTGAAGGAGACAGAATCCATGATTGAAGAATCTTAGTCTTCATATTTGTGACTGTTATAAACCCAACTCACAATCTTCTGCATGTTGTTCCAGGATTTTTTCAGCCCGTCATTTTTTCTATAGTCATTCATTCCCTCTCTTAGGTCATCCTTAGCCTTTTTGTCCAACTAAATGGACAAAACAGAGACAAGCGGATAAACAGGAAGTAGAGGGCAAAGTGTTTTCCTGAAAGGAAAGGCTGAAATATTTGCAAGGCTCAGACATTAGTCTCTTACCTCTTCATGATACACACTCAAAACCAAAATCAGCGCCATTTCTGTCAGGACTAGAAACAAGAGGATCACAAAAAACTGAAAGAACAAGAAAAAACGATTAGAGTACACGAATGACAACAATATTCCCATGTAGGAAGAAAAATCACCAATTAAATATTTGTATTAACTCATTTATTACTCTTAGGGAGTTAAAGAAAGAGCAATTGGAGACTTCTGCTTGTTCTGCTTCTCAGATTTTTATCCTGAAAAGTCTCATTCTGGTCTCAAATTTGCCAAGATCAATCAAATTCTTAGATTTCAATATGAACTAAAATATTTCTCATCAAATACTAGTCCACATTATTTGAACTATTCTGCTCAATCATTTTATTTTTCTGTACCCAACAATTGCCTCTCTTTTTTACCATATAAGGAGAAACATTAGAGATGAGGGTGATAATTGAACATCTTAACATGAACACATTTTTTTTTCAGATACATTTTTTTACACGAAATTTTTTTTATGTACATTATATATTAAATTAATATACTGCCGTTCAAACATTTGGATTTAAATGTTCTTGAATAAATTCTCTTTCATACTGGCATCATGCTTTACCAAGACTGCATACAGCAAAACTATTCAAATATTATTACATTTTAAATAACTGTTTTTGATTTTAATATATTTTAAAATGTAATTAAAGGTAGAGTAGGCAAAAAAAAAAAAAAAATTATAAACACTTTTTGTTGATTGAAACTCTTAATATCCTTATAGCAATCAATAACAGAAGTGGCCGAAGTATTAAAACATGTACATATTTCTTCTGTGAAAGTCTCAGGACAAAATTATTTTCTTCCAATCATTGGATTCGGTCCAAATGCAATGATACGATGTCCTACCTGTCAACATATGTATTTCCATACCTCCGCGAACCACACGTGACATCACACGTCATCAGCGCGTTCTGTAAGTCTATGTAGAGTTAGACAGACGTCAGTCACCGAGCGCCACAAACAAACAGCAGCCGCCTTTTACAGTTCCTCCTGGACCAAAACAATGAGCTCATGCTGCGTTCACACCATGTTGTAGTAACCTTAATTTAAAGACGGCAACCCGTGACGTTCTACCCAGAGCTGTTCATGTACTCAGATTTATAAATTTCTATTTCATTATCTACACCGAATTTAATCTGCAGCAGTCAGGTGGTACAAGTCCACCATTTGTTTACGTACATTATTAATATTAAATGTTATGTGCTTTGAGAAATGAGGTGATTTAATACGATCTCTCTTGAGGCGGTCCTTTTAACTGTTTTGAAGGAGACGTGGCTTTGGAGACCTCTGAAGGGAGGGTGGGATCTTATGCTTTCAAAGCTAGCTTGCTATTTCTAGCCTCTCTGAAATTGCCTACCGTACCTTTAATCCACGTGATAGCAATGCTACATTTTCAGCAGCTATTATTCCAGTCTTCAGTGTCACATGAGGGCAGTTTCCACATTTGTTTTACTGGCGTCAGTCAGGATCCAGGTACCTTACCGTCATCAATAGACACTTCTGCTCTTTTAGAGCACCAAGGCATCCGAGAAACCCTGTCACCATGGTGACGCCCCCAGCAACAAGCAGCAGGTTGGCCGCGGAGAGTGAAGGGAAGGACAGCGGCAGAGATGAAAACTCAGACTGTGTGAAGGCGAGCCACACCCCGACACCAAATAAACCACATCCTCCCAACTGCACAAAAAAAACAGGTAAAGAAAAATATCTTTGCATCAGTTTCATTTCAGGTCATTCTAAGGAACAAGTGTAGGCCTGCATGGCCTTTATAAACATAATTGGCTAGTATTAAACATACTTGCATATATTCTTAAATATTTTGTGTATATTTATTGAACAGATGGAATACACTTCTCGTATTTTAACCACTAGGCATCATACTCTAAACGACTGAAGATCACCACTCAAACACAAGCCTTGTTGCTAGAAAAAAAATCGTTTAGTTTCAATATTTTGTACAATCATGAAAGAAGAACAATACACATATTCCAAATATTTTTCCAGCCTTCAGTTTTATGATTGACTGAGCGGCGTTCCATGACTGCATATGTTACACCCATAGGTGGTGACGAGTGACATGAATGATTCAATGACTCAATAATTTCGATCCACAATACTCACGGGAACGCCACTACTGAGATGCGTAAAAGTTGCTTCTGATCATTTGGGTTTGATGAATATGGTGATGTTAACTGAATATAGATCCCTAATCTGCCAAACTGATATTATGCAGAAGCCTAAAACAGAACTAACCCAAAAGATGAGGTTGAAGATAAACATGAGGTACTTCACACAGCAGAGGCAACCTCGTGACGCAGACATTCTGCTTGAAAGAAGAGAGAGAGGAATAGAATCACAAAATGACGATATATAAAATATGTTGTGTGTGCTTTTAACGTGTGAAAACTTTCACCCTCTCCTGAGCTGTACCATGGGGAGGAAGTGTTTCCAGGCAGGAAGAAACCACCCTTGTGTTGTACTGCTGATAGCATTAACTAGAAAGCCATTATGTTTCATGACTAACACATACCTCCTCATGGCCTCTCTTATACTTTAAACTCAAAGAATATTGTGGACTTTGATATGAGCCACTTCATATTCCATGGGCAGAAAGCAACATAATTGTGTTGGTGGTTATTTTGCTTTTTTTATTCCAAAGAATGTGGTCTACATGTGGCCACAGAGCATATTATGGGACAAAATGTAAACACATAAGCCCCCTCAAAGTTAGGCAGCACATGGATTTATGATATGATTTCAGTGGTATGTCAGTAATGGTTCTGGAAATTGGCACCATATGTATGCTGGAGTTAAAAAGATCTCCAAAAAGAAAAGTTAAAAATAAAAGTTAAATATGAGATCACATAAAAAATAATTTTTAAGCATTTAAAAAAATGCTTAGAAAAGAGTGCTTGAAGCATTATTAAACATTTTTGAATCAATTCTGCCAGTAGATAAAATCTTTTTTTCTGACTTAAATGAAAAACACAAACGATCATCTATCTTATTAATCTATCTCAGTAAATCACAGGTTTGCACGAACTCGCTGTCAACAACGTTGTTTTCTCTATCTGCATCAGTAATTAGTGGTTTGTAACCAGTTTCCCAAATCTATATATTTAATATTCCAAAATTTACATTAAACATCAATCCAATATAGTTGCTTTACCTTTATTTAGGTGGAGACAGAAAAAAGTGACTGACAGGCAATTGAAAGGTTTCCAGTAAAAGAGTTGAGTTTTTACTGTGTCCTGAATCCAAACCTTCCTGTATTGTCTTTTTGTTCTTACGTACTGAGGAAGTTCATGAGATCTTGCTTTATTTAGTCATTGACCGATATTATCCACATCACAGATGTGATTCCTCCAGTTCTCCAGGGTGTAAATGACTCTTCATACGTGCAAAAAAAAAAAAAAAAAAAAAAACTTTAAAGCTTCTGTGAAGTAATGAACTTAAATGATTGGTCTTGCAGTTTCCAGGCACACAGAATTCTTCACAAGCTTTTCTTTCTTTGTTGTTTAATTCCTTCAGACTCGTATAATTTCTCTACTCATGGCGTTACAAAAAAAGTTTTTTTTTTCTTTTTTAAGTTAACGTCAAAACGGCACAACGTCAAAATATTTGTTTGCTTGATAGTTTGTTCCCTCAACCTTAATTGCTAATTCCCGGTTGTCTTTGTCTTTCTTTTCAGCTATTTACCTCCCTCTCTGGTTCCAAATAACTTCCAGATGTATTATCAGCCCTCCCCTCTGACTCTTTCCCTCTCTCCTCCTCCCGCTGGTCTCCAGAGAACCCATTCTTTTCCAAGACCCTCCTCTCCTGAATCTTTCTCCCTCTCTCCCTCTTTCTCTTGGTTTTGTCCAAACAATCCTGATGGATGTGGGCAGCAGACACACATTTGAGGCTTTGCAGTCCTCTGTATGTCTTTTTTGTTTAGTCTTTAGATATTGAATCTATTAAACACACTACTAACCCTTTGTAGAACTCTCAAACACTTCTTCTTGTTAATATTTAGTTGAATTCATTCATGTATTTTCCCATATGGTGAACGTGATATACCAAGTAATAGTGATACCAACCAAGTACAACATGTTACAACAAATCGGTTTCTGTTCAGTTCATCGAAGTGAACTGTTTAAATCAAGTTTAGGTTTACAACCAGGGATAGTGCTTCTACATCAGTGTTGTTGACCTATATCATCTTCCTTTGATTTTAGGATTAGGTTATGGTTAGGTTAGGTCATCTTTATTATCCTCAAGGGGCAATTTGTTTCACAGCCAGCAGTAAACCATTCAATCAGCAACAACAAACACGTAACACCACAAAACACAAAAAGAAAGGGAAAAAGGACCATAAATAATTTACCTATTTAAAAAAAAAACTGGGTATTTAGGCTCCAGAGTAGGAAAAGGGTTAGCACTATGTTTTCATACAGGAATGTTGTTTCAGGATAAACTAAATTGATCCAGGAACCATAGGATACACAAAGAGAAAGTTGGTCATCTTGTCAGGAGCTCCATCTGGTGGTCATTTGTATATATCAGTTTATTCAGTAGAATTGTGACCATTGTGACAATTTGAAATGATACCCAGTGCGTTAGATGAATATGAAAGTTCTTGCAGGTAATGGGCTTTTACACAATAGAAAACAATGTCTCCATGTTATGGATTTCATGAGCAATTATGTCAGAAATACCAAAGGTATACGTTTGATGACGTAAAAATATATAATTTTTTAAAATATATTTAAGAAAAAAAAAAACAGTCAAACATAAAATAGATATATTTTAAATTATTGTTCTGGGTTTAAATACATACACTTGTGGCCAAAGATAACCGACCTTTGCACCCAACAATGACATTCCTACGGTACACGTCTCTATTTTCTATTTGGCGCACTCCTTGCCAACCAGCAGCCCTGGTTTCAGATCTGCTGGTTTCAGATTTTTCTATAATTCAGTGGAATAGTATTTCTGGCTACTCCCAGTCACATTTAGTTTTCAGTCATCTTTTTATAATTTCAGTTTAACATGTTTAAATCCATTTCACAGAATTCTAAATATTTTGCCACAAAATCAGTACAGAAAATTGTGTTTGTATTGAACAAATATATAGGGGTATAAACCCCTTAATAAAGGGGTAACAACCAGGAGAATTTAAAAAATATATTTATACTGTAAGTTGTCAGTCATCCTCTGCACCATTCTTTCTTCGTCTTCACTACACTTCCCAGAATCCTCTTTGTCTCCACACCTGAACTCACTCCCTCAATCACCCACCCACCTGTTCTTCGTGATCATCATCCGTGTCACCTGTCCTCACCTCGTTATTGTTCATTAGTGTCTGTATTTAGTTCTCTCTGATCAGTCTGTCTTTTTGTCTGTTCTCGTCTATGTTATCTTGACGTTGTTGATGTATAGCGTGTTTTGCTTATTAAATTCCTGTTTCCAGTTCCTCATTGTCTTCCTCGTGCTTCCTTCCAACACGTTCCTTGATTATAGAACTAAGGGGTACTTAATATTATGATACAATCATACAACAATCTTTTTTTTGGGGGAGCAATTTAGAAACAACATATACTGTGTTTTTGTAATAGTGTATCAAAGCAAACTGTTAGGCTTTTTTAAAATTCCAGGGTATATTATGCATTTATACCGTTTTTTTAATGTGTTTCAAGTAAAGCTATACTATTGCAATTTTTTTCAATACTGGGGAATATGGACTCTTGTTCCATGTAGTTACAGGGTAAGTACAATAAATAGCCTACACACAATCTAATATCACTCACTCTGAAACTTTTATTTGAAAAACAACTTATTACAGTTGGTCTGAAGGGATAGTCTACAGTTTAAAATATTGTATTTTTTCCTACAAACACCTATCGTTTCACATCAGAAGACATTGATCCATCTGGGGTCGTATGGATTACTGCAGTTAATGCAGTATATGCTGTTTGATGCTCCAACTTTTAGAACACATGAGCTTGCATTATATTCCCTGAGATGTATTTTTTAATTTTCTAAAAACCTTAATTTGTCTTTATCTGAAGAAGGAAAGTCGTATACATCTTGGATGGCATGAGGGTAAAAAGATGAGTAAATGGTGAGGACGTATGGGTGTACTGCATTTTCTTTTAATACAGAATAGCAAGAGACATGATTTCTTCTTCAAATTCATCAGTGGAAAGAAAGAAAAAGAAGAGGAACAAAAGGAAGAAGCCAAGCAAGAGAAAAAAGGGGGGACAAAACATGCTGTAAGGGGATTTACAGTCAAAGACCCAGAACCAGATATTTGAAAGAAGACCCGGAGTAAGAATTATAATAAATTAAAGAAAAGTTTTATTGAAGATATATAGTTTGCAGTTTCATCAGCAGAAGTCAGCTTCAATACTCACACAGGAGTTTGTAGGCCGCCCCTCTTACAGTTACAAAGATCACAGCAATTATACCATTCACCCAGGTCTAAGCTACATCATTGCTTCAGGTTGCAGTTTCTGATTGGCTAAGAACACATATAATCTAAGCAAATTTGCACATATATACAGATAGATTGAAGGATATCTCCATCGATTATGCAATTGACACTCAGACCCTGAAGTTAGGCACGTCATGACCTTCTAGGCCACAGATTTGGGTCGCTGGGTGCCAACAACACCTCAGTCAATCTCCAGTAATGCCAGTGGTTCCTTAACTTGCTACCAAGAAGACTAACACACACACCGACACAGCTTTTCCAAAGTTGGATTTGGCCAAACTCTAACAGGAGAGTTTTCTCAAAACATCAAGATAATGCGTTCTTTCTCTCAAGGGTAGCTAGACTTTAGTCTAACTGGAAAGTAAGGTTTTAACAAAGAAATGGTCCCTTAAACTATTGGCTTCAATGACCCCTATATGTTTAACACGTTGAAGACCTTTCTCAAACACGAAACAAGTCCATATTTCATTTCTGGAAGCCAGGCTAAGAACTGTTACTGTCAAATATCAAATACAGACATTAGAGATACATGAAAAGAACATTTCAGTAATCACACTGGTAACTTCTATAACAAAGTAAAATCTCCAGAGAAGTCATTCAACTCATTTGATATTAGAAGGAAAAATATTGATTAGCCTAATACCTTGATTATAATCACTTATTAGCCTACATATAGGCTACACTGAATCAGCAGTGGATTCCAATCAATCCCCTTCACCACTTTCTGTCAGGACTTAAGCATTTGAAATGAGTTTTGATAAAAAAAAAAATAAAAAAAACAGTTTTAAACTAAAAATAAGTGTTGTAAATCTGTTTTGAATTAAGTCGTTTTTCAAATAAAGGTTTCCGAGTCAGTGTATTTTTGTATTTTTATTGTACTTACCCATGGAACACAACAAGCACCACAAGAGTATCTTTCCCCAATATTTAATTGTTTAAATTGTTTTAGTTTTCAGTGCACTTTTGTTAAAAAGATTACTGTATAAATGTACATTGTAATTTTTAAAAAGCCTACAGTATGTATTGGTAAACCATTAGGCTATTACAAAAAGGTACACAGTGTATGTTCTTGCTAAATTGATCCCAAATGTGATTGTTGTATCATAATAGCAGAATAAGTACCCCTTAGTTCTATAATACTTACAGTATAAATATATATATTTTTATTCTCCTTGTTGTTACCCCTTTATTCCCCAAACTGTACATGTTGTTCGCTTATACCTACATTTAAGTACTTTGTAGGTAGGCTACACTATAATTACAGAAAGTTATACTGTAAATTATGCAGTACTTTCCGGGCTGTAATCTAAAGCTTTACCACTTTTTTGGTTTACATAGTGAACATTACAAATGATGAATGAATTGTCACTTAAAGGTGCAGTGTGTAAAATTTTTTAGTATCTATTAACAGAAATACAATATGACATCCATAACTATGTGTTCAGTTGTGTATAAAGAACTTACTTAATAAACCGTAATGTTTTTATTACCTTAGAATGAGGCATTTATATCTACATAGGCGCGGGAATCCCCTTCTATGAAGGTCGACATATTGTGACGTCATGTTTCTACCGTAGCCGACAGCGAACAAACAGCGGAGCGCGTTTCGTCACTACCTTGAAAGAGAAGCCGCAGAAAGCTAAAGAAGATAGCCATAAACACCGTGAGTAGTGACTTTTCCCTTGTCAGTGGTGTAAATAGTTGGATTGTTTCATGTAGCCTAACTTAATTCTTCTCCCTCGCTGTGTTATGGCTTTGCTATGTGGGGATAAATGTGCTGGTTACGTTCGTGAGACAGCTGATTAGTAGGCTACTCTTTGTCATTGGCCGTAAAACAGTTACAGGAATAACCAACCCGTCCATCTTGGAAGCATTTTAAGTCGATCGAGTTTCCAAAATTAGAGAAAAAAGCCTATTGTGTGTAGTAAGTGGTGTCTAGGGGATGCGGAGGCGCGCGCGCTGTTACAATCACGTCATTTTTGCCGCACGCACCTTTGGGCTCATGCGGACGCGTCGAGTATAAACAAGGCTTTATGCTTTAACCAGCTCAGCCACAGTAACAGCTCATATTAGCCAGCTAAACTTTTACTACCCTGTTAGAAAAAATATATAGTTGCATAGTTTCATGTGGTTCTTCTCCCTCGCTGTATTATGGGTTTGCTATGTGGGGAGAAATATGTGCTGTGCTGGTTACGTTCGTAAGACAGCTAGTAGGCTACTCTTGTCATTGACCGTAAAACAGTTACAGGAATCACCAACCCGTCGATCTTGGAAGCATTTTAAGTCGATCGAGTTTCCAAAATTAGAGAAAAAAAGCCTATTGTGTGTAGTAAGTGGTGTCTAGGGGATGCAGAGGCGCGCACGCTGTTACAATCACGTAATTTTTGCCACACGCACCTTTGGGCTCATGCGGACGCGTCGAGTATAAACAAGGCTTTATGCTTTAACCAGCTCAGCCACAGTAACAGCTCATATTAGCCAGCTAAACTTTTACTACCCTGTTAGAAAAAAATATATAGTTGCATAGTTTCATGTGGTTCTTCTCCCTCGCTGTATTATGGGTTTGCTATGTGGGGAGAAATGTGCTGGTTACGTTCGTGAGATAATCAGCTGATTACTATTATTATATTATGTATTAAGACCCTTGATCCTCACCTGACTATGGCTTTGTAAACTTTATCCATGATGTGGTTTATAATGGACTGTGGTACAGAAACTTGGTTTACTCTGGCTATTCTCTGCTGTCTCAGATGACGATGTTTGTCACGTTTTAGCCACCGTAGCTTCTTCGAAAGGGAGGGGTGAGCAGTGGGCAGAGCCCTTAGTGCAAACTCGCAACCGAACCGCTAGATAGATGTCGCTAAAAATCACACACTGCACCTTTAACGCAGGATTTTTTTTGTCTTAAAGTTTGTTTAATTTGCTCACTGATTTATTTATATTTAAATAGGAATCCATGTTATCAGCAAATTCGCATGAGGATGAAGGATTTCACCATGCAAGTTTTGCAATAGGTTCAGTTTGTCATGTGAATTTGTTGTGTTGACCAATAGAAATTTGATTTGAAAGTGGTTTGGTTCTTTTTGAGCTACAGTGAAGAAAATAAGTATTTGAACACCCTGCTATTTTGCAAGTTCTCCCAGTTAGAAATCATGGAGGGGTCTGCAATTGTCATCGTAGGTGCATGTCCACTGTGAGAGACATAATCTAAATAAAAAAAATCCAGAAATCACAATGTATGATTTTTTAACTATTTATTTGTAAGATACAGCTGCAAATAAGTATTTGAACACCTGTCTATCAGCTAGAATTCTGACCCTCAAAGACCTGTTAGTCTGCCTTTAAAATGTCCACCTCCACTCCATTTATTATCCTAAATTAGATGCACCTGTTTGAGGTCGTTAGCTGCATAAAGACCCCTGTCCACCCCATACAATCAGTAAGAATCCAACTACTAACATGGCCAAGACCAAAGAGCTGTCCAAAGACACTAGAGACAAAATTGTACACCTCCACAAGGCTGGAAAGGGCTACAGGGAAATTGCCAAGCAGCTTGGTGAAAAAAGGTCCACTGTTGGCGCAATTATTAGAAAATGGAAGAAGCTAAACATGACTGTCAATCTCCCTCGGACTGGGGCTCCATGCAAGATCTCACCTCGTGGGGTCTCAATGATCCTAAGAAAGGTGAGAAATCAGCCCAGAACTACACAGGAGGAGCTGGTCAATGACCTGAACGTTCAACACTAAGACGTCATGGTTTGAAATCATGCATGGCACGGAAGGTTCCCCTGCTTAAACCAGCACATGTCCAGGCCCGTCTTAAGTTTGCCAATGACCATTTGGATGATCCAGAGGAGTCATGGGAGAAAGTCATGTGGTCAGATGAGACCAAAATAGAACTTTTTGGTCATAATTCCACTAACCGTGTTTGGAGGAAGAAGAATGATGAGTACCATCCCAAGAACACCATCCCTACTGTGAAGCATAGGGGTGGTAGCATCATGCTTTAGGGGTGTTTTTCTGCACATGGGACAGGGCCACTGCACTGTATTAAGGAGAGGATGACCGGGGCCATGTATTGTGAGATTTTGGGGAACAACCTTAGAGCATTGAAGATGGGTCGAGGCTGGGTCTTCCAACATGCCAATGACCCGAAGCACACAGCCAGGATAACCAAGGAGTGGCTCTGTAAGAAGCATATCAAGGTTCTGGCGTGGCCTAGCCAGTCTCCAGACCTAAACCCAATAGGGAATCTTTGGAGGGAGCTCAAACTCCGTGTTTCTCAGCGACAGCCCAGAAACCTGACTGATCTAGAGAAGATCTGTGTGGAGGAGTGGGCCAAAATCCCTCCTGCAGTGTGTGCAAACCTGGTGAAAAACTACAGGAAACGTTTGACCTCTGTAATTGCAAACAAAGGCTACAGTACCAAATATTAACATTGATTTTCTCAGGTGTTCAAATACTTATTTGCAGCTGTATCTTGCAAATAAATAGTTAAAAAATCATACATTGTGATTTCTGGATTTTTTTTTTAGATTATGTCTCTCACAGTGGACATGCACCTACGATGACAATTTCAGACCCCTCAATGATTTCTAAGTGGGAGAACTTGCAAAATAGCAGGGTGTTCAAATACTTATTTTCTTCACTGTATTTCATACATATTTGGGCCTGTCCATACCCACCTTTGCAGTCTTTGCACTTGACCACTTATCTACTTACATGACGTATTCCTTCTATTTGGCCTAAGTGTTCATGTAGGCATGAAGACTGTAAGTGTGTGTCAAACATTACCCAATATTATAGGACACACTTATAGTGTTGAAAAAAATGCACGTGTTTACAGAGCTTTTTTTTATTTTTAATACTTGCCATTTTAAAATAAACTTCTAAATGTCTTTTCAGTTGTCCCTATGTAACAAAAAACAAACACCATTTAAAAATTTTTGTACTTCTAATTAAGTTATAAAAAGCAGTATCCTAGCAAATGTTGTACAAAATACACAGCCTACTCATCTTTGGACAAATAA
This sequence comes from Semotilus atromaculatus, assembly GCA_031834385.1. Lineage (NCBI taxonomy): Eukaryota > Metazoa > Chordata > Actinopteri > Cypriniformes > Leuciscidae > Semotilus > Semotilus atromaculatus. Next base: position 22,081,331 of record JAULUF010000005.1, on the reverse strand, counting down.
AATGTGAAACATTTTTTGCAACACTTTGTTTTACCACCAAATTTTATGTAATATCTATTGAACTTACAGTGGAATGTTTTCCTCGACATCTCACAATTTCAGGTCTCACGAGTTCCCTTTGTGAAGCTTTGAATACCGCTCCGAAGCAGTATTCGAGATTTATTCGGGAGAATATTCAGGATTTAGTGTGCGTTCAGGGCACTGCACTTTGGCATTTTTTAGACATGAGACAGTCTTAAGCACGCACTTCCTGTTGCGTGCACATGCTCTCAAGTGACAAAGACCACAAGTGTGGGTAATTGGACAGTCCAATTGTGTTTCATACATTGACAACAGACAACTTTTTTGCTAATGTTTCTGCACCTTTAAGTAAAAATTTTATGAAAATGATTAAAGGCCTGTTCACACCAAGGACGATAACCATAAAGATAACGGCACGAGAAACAATATCATTGGAATCACTTTCAGAAAAATTTTATTCAGCTGATGAACGATAAAAATATTGACAGCCAATCAGAATCTATCCATCCAATGATACCGTCCACTAGTGAGGACGCTAATATACAGTTATGTTTATAGTTATCGTTCTTGGTCTGAATGGGCCTTAAAGGTTATATCAGTCATTTCAGGCCCAAAAAAGGCCGGGTGTTGCTCCGACTTCGCGTCCAGCCGTGAACGAGCTCAAAACCTCACAACACCCGCCCCTGTCGGTGATTGGTTGAAACACTGTTTATTTTGGTTTTGAGTGGTGGTGTACCCATTTGTTTTTGTGTGCAGATCTCAGAGCCTTGGGCGGCATGCTTATGGGGCGGGCAGCTAGGGGTCGTTAGGAAAGATTAGATGAATGTGATCATTTATGTTTCGGCCTTTTTTGGGCCTGAAATCACTGATACAACCTTTAAGAGTTTTAGATCATTAATTGCGCCATTGTTCATAATGAATTGTGATGGTCTAACAATATTTACAAATCTATTACTTAGTCCTTGTTTGGATACACATGATGTAATAAATTATATTAAATCCTTAACGTTCATTTCGTTGAAGAAGTCTATTAGACGGCTGTGGTGAGACAGAACGTTTCTCCTCCGTTCAACTCCTTCTCTTCACTTTTGTCATCTCCTTTTTGTGTCTTGTTCTCTGCCAGTGTTTCTCCTGCCTTGTTTTCATCCACATCCTCATCTATGTAAAGCAGAGGTTCCTGCTTCTCCCATTTCTTCGCCTCTTTAGTACCTTCCCCACCCACTCCACCATTAGACATGTCACCTTCATCCAGGGCGGCAAATGTGCTGAGCACCATATCGTCTCCCTCCTTTTTCCCATTATCAGGCAGAAGACCCTCCTGTACTTCAGCGTCACATTCAACCCCCGCCTCCAGATTCACAGGCCCCGCCCATGCGTCATCCTCCGCCCCTTTTTTCTTCTTGGAACGTTTACTTTGTCCATTCACGTACATGGGGCCAAATGTCCTTGAGGCGTTTTTCTTTCGCCGTTGGACGAACAGCATCATGCCAACACATAGCACACAAATGACAGTCACACACACTACGATTATTATTGTTTGTATGGGAAGAATACTTTGCCCGACATTTCCACCGGTGGTGACAGATGTAAATTGGGTGGAGACTGATTCGTCATCATGTGTCAAGTGTGCGTTCCCTTCGGGAGTAATTTGAGACAACTGTGAAGATGATGTTAGAGTTGCAGGGGAGGTTTTTGTGCTGGTCTCCATGGGATTGGACGCAGTCAAGTCTGCAGGTAGTTGAAACGGTATGGATGTGGGATTGAGGGCTTCTGTTGAATCAGTAGACATAGTATCAGCTGCTGTGGTAATTTCATCTGTAGTATGTCCTTTAGGACTGGTCAACTCAGAAGAAGTGAAGCCAACAGTCATTTCATTTTGATGTGTACTTTGGTCGTCTGAAGTTATTTGTTCAACTACTTCTGTTTCCACATTAGGAGGCACAGTAGTGGTGATCATTGTGGTCTGCTCTGTTTGATCACCTGTTGTTGTTTCAGGAGCAATTTCTGCTGGTATTAGTTCATTATTGAGTGGCATGGTATTCACAGCTGTTGGTCCTACAAGCATGGTGCTCATTGGAGAAATAATTGTGGGTTCTGCATGATACAGATCTGGTTTTGTCTGTAGTTCAGTGACAGTATTTATGTCCAGTGGTCCAGGAGTGCTGACATGACCATGTCCAGCAGTGGTGCTTTCAGAAATCAACATTTCCTCCACAGTGTTGTAATTGGTGGTGATATCTGTCTCTGTTGACATTTGTGCGTCAGTGAACTTGAAACAGGCTCCAAGAGCAAGATACAACAGTAAATTGCTAAAAACGAGCCTCATGATGCTCATACTGCCTGAAAAGTCAGCAATCTGACTTTGTGCAAAACAGAGTTGCTCAGGTGGGCTGATAATGTCTTTGGAGATCCACTTTGAGGCTCGAGAATGTGATAGAAATTGTAGGAAACCTCCAACACCTGACTATATATTAAAAGGAAAGCATCTGGCAGGTCATTGTTTTGTTTTTTCTTGTTCTCTGTGTGCTTGGTGTTCTGCTGAGGTAATCTTGCGTGAATCTGGGCCGGAAAGTTTTACACACCCCTGTTCTTCCTTTTTCTTCTCTGTCTCTGTTTCAGTGTGGCACGAACGAATCTTTGAAATAAACATGTGACAGTAAAAAAGACACCGGAAGAAAAAGACAGTTAGTCACAAAATTATCACAAATTGTTTTGGCTTTAAATTAAGATACACATATATATATATAAAAGTTCTAAAGTTTGGCGTTCATATTTTTTTGAATGCTTTTAAAAGAACTCTCCACTGTCCACTAAGGCTGCAAAAATACAGTTAAACAGTAACACTGTTAATTGTTATATCAAATTAAAATAACTTTTTTTCTATTCTAATCTTTTAAAATGTAATTTATTCCTGTGATACAAAGCTGAATTGTCAGCATCATTACTCCAGTCTTCAGTGTCTCATGATCCTTCAGAAATCATTCTGATGATTTGCTGCTCAAGAAACACTTCTTACTGTTATATTATATTTTCCTATATTATCAAATTATTTATTTATTTATTGCTAGAAGAAATTAAATTGAATGTACTTTTATTCATTTGACAGATGCTTTTATCCAAAGTGACTTTCTTTGAAATTGAGCCCCATGACATTGGCATTGCTAGTGCCATGCTCAATATACCAGATGAGCTGTACTTAATTTGACGGGCAGAAATAGAGATCCGTCAACAGGTTATTTCAGTGCACATTTACCATATACTAGATGTGATTTAAGTCACCGTGACATTAATGTTTCACCAAGCTGCATGTAATGATTTATTTTCGTTCTTTTTATGTGGTCTCCCTGTTCTCAAGCATCTTATAACATCTCAGCCACAAAATGGTTACAATTTGTCTCCCGTTTGATCCCTTTATGAATAAGTGCAATTGCCACTTACCTTCATGCCTCTGGGTTGTCACTGCAAGCTCCAACCACCAAGACCAAACTGCACATGTGAAAATCTACACACTCTTGCATGCATTGCACACCTATATCCTGTTCATTTCTCTTCCTCTCTCACTCCTACATGCCCTCTTTCATTTCTCCTCCCTCTGAATATGTCATATCACTGCCTGCATCTGGACGAGAGACGCTGTAGCTGAAAGATTAAAAAATGTGCAAAAAAGTACTTGATATAGTGTGCATTATTATCTGAGGCTGAAGTAGAAAAAGAGAAGCCAGGCCCTGATGGGAAGCTCAGGGTGTGTTGACACTTCTGTGGGTTTTGACTCTGGTTTGTCAGTACAACTATGCTGTTAAGTGGAATCGTGTCTGTTTGAGTGTATGCGTGTATATGTGCACAACACGTGTTTGTTGGGTGGAGGAGGGTATTGCAAACTAAGAGAAGTGAGAAATTTTGACCCTAAAGTAAAGTTTGCTTAAACTATTCTGAGAGATGTATGTCCTGCCCTATCATATTTCTCAATCTATGTAACGAACACAGGATATGCTAATTTAAATTATCGTAGTAAACAATGTTAATTTAGGCATTTTTACATGCACATGATATCGTGATATCTTTTCTTTCTGTTGACGTTTTACTTCACAGAACTTATCACTATCATTTCCTCATTCTGTATATTTAACACTTTTACATGACATTGTCTCTCACTCTTTTAACATGCACAACAGAAACTTGCATTATCTGTTATAGATCTCTCAAAATGGTGATTCACACCATCTCAGAATTAATATGTATTTTATTTCAGTTTATCTTTATAAGAGTAAGACGCACCATAATATTTCATAATGTTTGCTCAAAACATATCACTAAAAGTTGCATATTAAATGTTGTGTATTTTTTTTTAGGTATTTATTTATTTCTTTTAATCAGGGAATGGATTATTATTATTTATTTATTTTAAATAACCCAGAAACGTTCTGAATCTTCTGACAGTGTAGCAAAAAGGACTGTGGTTAAAGTTTCTGTGGTCCATTCACTTTTCCAAGGAAGGAAAAGCACTGTATATTATTCTGTTTATCTCACTGTTTAGCAGGACTTTTCTGAGTAACTTATAAACTAATGCTGTTTCAACTTAACAATGAAAGTAATAGGTCTGTGCTTTCATTAAACATAAAAAGTTCTATAAATAGATTTTTTTTTTTTTATGAATAATGTTTTTTATTTGTGGATCTAAGTTCAGTAAACTTGCATTTTAAGTTAATATAAGCATTGAGACTACAAAATCAAGCATAGTGTCAGTTCTGGCAGGTCATGTTAGTCAAGCTCTCAGCTGATCCACGTCTACCTATAGGAATACGATGCCTGTCACTGTATAGGCTATATATAAGCTCCTTCAGTATTATCAGCAGCTATCACGTTTCTCAGGAGCTAATTACCCTCCTCCATCCCCAGCTCCTCCTCTCTTCAGTCAGGATTTGACATTCTGATTCCTCTTGAATCAGAATAAATTCTCGAATTATGTTGTACATTAAAATCTTGAATTATTGATATCTGCATACATTTATGTTGGTTCTGTTCTGTTTACCCAAAGGGGGGTTATTGCTGCTCTCCCTGCTCTTATCCGTGCTTGGCTGCATGGATGCGCGGGGAGTTCTCACCCAGACCAGAACCATACCGCCAATCCAAACTGTATGCTAATTGTCAATCGTATTTAGTGGTTCTGACAGAGATAGTGATGTAGAACAAAAGTTAGACAAACAAAGAGTGTATATGTTTGAGCAAACTGAAAAGATTATAAATCATTACTTCTGGGGCCTCATTTATAAAACTTTGCGTAGGATTTGCGTCAGAAGTGGCGTACGGATGAAACATAGGACGTGCGTACGCACAGAAATATTCGGATTTATAAAACCGTGCGCACGCACGTCCTACGCAGTTTTCCCTTAATAAATCACAATCAATTCTAAATGTAGCGCAGGTTTTGCGGCTTCATGTAACGCCCATAGTTGCCCATAAATAGTCCGTGAAACGCCCATAGTTGCCCATAAATAGTCCGTGAAACGCCCACAAGTTAATATTCATCGATTGCGAAATCATGGCAAACACAGAGAGGAAAACCAATAAACTTAACTTCACTCAATGTGAAGTAGAAATGATCGTTGGCGAGGTGGAAGAGAGGAGTAAAATGTTGTTTTACATTTTACAGGGCACAGTGTGGGCATTACTAATGCCAAAAAGGCACTTGAGTGGCAAAAGGTTGCAGACGCCGTTAATGCTGCAGCCTCACATCCTCGAACCGTGGCCGAAATAAAGAAGAAATGGTCGGACATCAAAGTCGATGCAAAAAAGCGTCTAGCGCTCCATTACGCATTGTGATGGCATCATGGCATTTTATTACCATCCATTTGATTGCATCTGACAAGCAACAGATGTGTTATGAGGATGAATTGCATAACATGGCAATATTATTGCAGAACATATTTCACTTTTCTTTTTGCAAATATGTGTTAATTTGCATTTCTGTTGAAATCTTCGTTTGATTTTTTTGTTTTACACTGCAGATCGATCAAACGGGTGTTCGTGTAGGCTGTTAATTGTAAGACTTGCTTTGTGAAGTCTATTTATGAGAGGCAGTATTGCCATTTCTTTTACACAACGGTCTACAGTTTCACACACTTTCACGTGTTTCTTCCATCCGCCGACGGTGTCGCCATTTCTCATTTCACCCGTTTTTGTGCGTACGCCTGGGTCAGAGCTTGCGTGTAGGACCGCACATTTTCCCGTCAAGTTTGCTTTTTATAAATACCAATTATTGCGTAGAGAGCGGCGTACGCCTTCTTTTGTGCGTACGCAACGTTTATAAATGAGGCCCCAGTACACCAAAAAAGTTGTGTATACTCACAGAAATGGAAGAAACTTCACAGAAGAAAACACAACTTTAACAACAAAATGTAATCAACAACATTACATAGAACTAAAACATATATTGATTCTAAATAACATAAATGTATGCTGTCATTATGTCCTCATGTTTTGACCAAAATCACAAATTATTCAAGTGCATCATCAGTGATCAAACTGAACATGCTCAGCTGCCTGTTAGTTGGACCTAATGCTGCCTTCATGTGCTATCGGAAATTTCCTACTTCCCACTTCTGAAGTTGTAATTACAAGTTTGTCTTTTTCAAGTGCTTTGTTGTTGGAAAGAATTGGACGGCAGGTTAATTTTTGCCTATTTCTTAGGGAAATCTTATTAATGCCAAAACGTATAGAAGATATTTAATATCAACAATATCCAATGGATTTAGAATTAAATGCAGCGTCCCATTTGTTGAACATTACCCTCACAATTTGATTCACTAGTCAGCTTGTTGATGAGTCTGTAATTTCAGTCAAATAAATCCTATTTTTATTGTAAAAATACATACAAATACAATATGATATGCATCATATTTACGTAAATATACACAGATGTTGTGGGAAAACGAATAAAAATGAACAGTCATACATTTCTCACTTTTGGCTTTTTTTATGGGTCACCCAACTCGGAAACTTCAAGTTTCCATCAAAATGTCCATGTGTTTTTGGCAGAAGCCTGAAGGTATCTGTCCAAACTGTTTCCTGTGGTGTCTTTCAGAGTTGATACCTATGTGTCGGTGTCCGGCATCCTCTCCTCCTTCACGCGCCTGTTTGCATACCAGAATTCTGTTATGTCATCCACAGTCACTTTAGGCTGAATCCACAGCCCATTCTCCTTCCTACCCTGTTCCTGTCCTCTTCTCTTCATCCTCTCCTGCCTCTTTCTGTCTGTCTGCTTCCTGTCGGCCTCCATCGTGGATCCATTGACATACCAGAACTCCACTCTCTCCTGCACCGATGCTTTGGGCTCGGCCCAGAGGCTCTCTTTCTCGCACGTCTGGCCTCCCTTCTCCCTCTGCTTCATCTTCTTTTTAAAGACAGACAGACGCACCCACAGGAAGATGGTTATTCCTAGGAATATGGTTGCAGTCATTGCTAAAGTCCACACTGTGATGAAGCACATCAGTGTGAATTGACGAGATTTGGGGTTTGGGTTCAAACATTTAGGCCAAGCTTTGCTTTCTATGTCAGTTTTGTTTGTTTTGTTGGTTGTGGCGTCTGTTAGGACATCAGTTATGATAGAGCTGTTGTTATAGGCGGTGGTACCACCGGGTGTGTCTGTTCCTGTAATGTTTTCTCGTCCTGTGTCTGCAGTAGAGTTTGTGAATCGGTTTATATTCTGCTGTGTCGTTGAGTGATTTACATCACTTATTGAGGTGTGATATTCAGGTGCATCTGTAACCGTTGGGTCTTGTGCTGTTGTGTAAGCCGGTGTGATCATGGGAATGTCTGTGCTTTGTGATGTTGACCAATCATTTCTCGCTGTTGTCATTGCAGCACTTACACCAATTGTATTTGCTGCTGTGTCGTAAGGTTCCTCTCTGTGTTCACTTGTGAAGCTGTAACTTCCCTCAGTGCTATGTGTTCCTCTCGACTCATTCGTATTAGCAAATGTGGCCTGGGTGGAGTTCGTTTCATAATTTCCTTCATCTGCTTTGGTTTTATCATCCTCTTTCTCTGTCCTGTCTTTCCAGGGCACTGTTGAGACACTGCTGAGCAAGTCTGATAAGGTGTCTGCAGTCTGAACTGTTCGTCCGTCATCAGTGTAACTCGCACTTGACATTGTTACTGTTTCAATATTTTGTGGCGTCAGTCTTGCAAAGTTAGTGGAAACTGTATGACTTGTATTTGTGTGGCTCATAGCAACACTGCTAGCATTGCTAACGCCTACGCCATCATCCATCATGCCATTCTGAGATGGAGTACTGCTGTTGTATTGATGCAGGGATGTTGTTTCCTGTGTGGATGTCACATTTGGGGTTGTATTTGGCTGTGTATGCACTTCACTGGGCAAATTTGTTGTGCTTTCCTGTGTTTTTGTGGTCAGAGGTGAGAAAGGTGTTTTCAAGATCTTGGGTTCTTGGTTTGTTTTTGTTGTTGCTGGAGTTATTTGGGTGGTTTCAGTGTAGTCACTCACGGTGTTTGTTGGCAGTGTGTTGAAATAAAGAGCTGAGGCGATGAGGAAGTGAGTGAACCACACTGTGATGGACAGTAAAGTCATCTCCATTGTGACTTCTGTAAAACATCGAGACAACATGAGTACAGCCATGACGGGAAAACATTTGAAAATAAAATGAATTCACTTACAATAAAGTTCAGTGCATTATGCATTAGTATGAACTTACAATGACATTTTTTTTTAAAATGTTTGTAGCTAACATATATGAATATGTTAGCTAACGTATATGAATATGTTTTATCTTGCTGATTTGGTGCTCAAGAAACATTTCTTATTATCAATGTTGAAAACAGTTGTGCTGCTTAATATTTTTGATGAAATATATTTTCTTCAGGATTCTTTGATGTATAGAAAGTTGAAAAAAAACGACATTTATTTAAAATAGAAATCTTTGGCAACATTATAAATGTCTTTACTTTCATTAAAGCATTCATTAAAGCAATTTAATGCATCTTTGATGAAAAAAAGTGTTAATTTCTTTCAAAAAATAAAATCGATCTGACCCCAAACTTTTCAAAAGTACTATATATATTTTAATAAATATAATATAAAAGCATTGTAAGTTATTCAAGTTGAACCTAATTTTAAAGTGTTACCACATAATTGATGCAGTTAGAGGCTGCATATAATTATGTAACACTGTTAATACGTTTACTTATTTATAATCACTGTAAAAAAAAATTTTTATATATATATATGTAGGCCTACTGCCTCAGCAAAAAACAACACAAAAAAAATAACATGGCAATATTATTGCAGAACATATTTCACTTTTCTTTTTGCAAATATGTGTTAATTTGCATTTCTGTTGAAATCTTCGTTTGATTTTTTTGTCAACATTATATTACAAATTATATTGGTTTTAGGTTTTGTTAGATCAGTATGTTGGTGTGCCAGTCCGTGCAAAAATGAGTCATGTTTCCCAGCAATCTAAACTCACAGTCAACTTAGTAATGTTTGAAATGTTGCCATTTTTCCTTTTGAATTTCTAATACTAAAAATAGCTACTGCCAAATTATTTTGATTTTATTTGACTTGGCTAAATAAACATATATGTACACTATAAACACTCCAGGCCTACAACGAACACACAACGTCACGAATCAGCATAAAATCCACACTGCACATTTACTACACTAAGAACAAACGAGAACTCGAAAACATTCTGTATACATGTCTGTATTACTTCTCGTTTAGGTTTAATCAACTGACAGAAACAAATAAACTCTACCTGATGTTCAGAACTCATCACGTTGTCTCTTCCTGACACACTGTGATTTCTTCGTTTGCGCAGTGGTGCCTTCTGGGATACTTCTCTCCCCTAGCTGAAACTTTGAAGTGACATGAGGAAATGACAGTTTGATCACCATGCCAACAGCGGGATGAGGTGAGAGGTTGGGGTGAAGAGGATGTGGTTGAGTGGCTCCACCTCTTCCCTCCATCAGTGCTGCTGTGGAAGCAAATAAAGAGCAGATATTTGAACACATCCTGTTGACTCATTTTACATTCAGATTGATCAAATGCACATCACTCTAATGAGGACACCGACTCACCACAGCACTGTTTTGACGAGATGACATAGATGTCACTAGAGTTTTGTCCTGAAGACCAGTGCTTCTCAAACCTGTCCTGGGTACTCCCCACAACTGGACATTTTGTGTGTCTCACCGAGCCCACCTGATTCAGCCCAACAGCTCATTAGTAGAGACTGCAAGAATTGAACTGGGTGTGTCCGATGAGGGACACATACAAAAGGTGCAGTGGGAGTAACCCAGAATTGTTTTGTTTTTTTCTGAAAAAGTAAAAGTAAAAAAAAAAAGTACCTCAATATATTGAATAATAAATATCTAACATTATTTATTATTATTATTTATTAATATCACAAAGCCGGTAATGTGCACAAAAACACATGCCATGTTTATGTTTATTGCAAGTCAATCTATGTTTTTTTCTTTTTATGTGTAATTTTAAAACTCACATGATCATTCTAAAATGATGATTTGCTGCTCAAGAAACATTTGTTATTATTAATGTCGCTGTTTAATATTTTTGTGGAAACTATGATAAAAAAAAATATTCTTTGAAGAATGGAAAGTTCAAAAGAACAGCATTTATTTGAAACATATATATTTTTAACCATATCAATATCTTTGATATTATTGATAAGTCAGGTGTATATAAGTCAATAAGTGTATAAGTGTATGTAAGTCAATACCAGGCAGTGGCATGCACAGACCTCCTCTGGGGCAGGGGCGGAAGGACCAAAAAGGGCACCATTTTTTTTATTTTTTTATTTATTTATTAAATAAATCACCGGTATTTAAAGTAGTAACCGTCTGTCTGTTGTGTTTTTAAATATTTTAATGACTTCCTCACAATTCATATCGCTCGATAGAGAGCAGCAGTAGGTCAGAGAGCCTCTCTTCATTACAAATAAAAAGACGTTGATACAATTAGAATGCATAACACATCAAACAAAAATAGGGACATTATGATAATATTACTATTTATGCATGAAAGTGTTAGCTATCATGAAATCAGTAACACTTTACAATAAGGTTTCATTACATTTGTTAACATGAACTTATAATGAACTGCACTTATACAGCATTTATTAATCTTAGTTAATATTTTCTTTTTTTTAGCATTTACTAAAACATTATTCAAATCTAAAGTTGTATTTGTTAACATTAATGCACTGACTGTGACATAACATGAACAGACAATTATCAGTTGTATTATTATAAACTAAGATTAAAAAATATAGTAACAAATGTGTTGCTCATGGCTAGTTCTTCATGTTAGTTAATTTGAATAATAATAAAAAATGAACCTTAAAGTGTTTTTATATAATATTTTTTGTCTTATTAGTGGCAATGGTGTATAAGTGTATCGTTATTTATTATAATATTATTATTTACATTTATCAGAGAGGGGCACGATACATTTTGAGACAAAAGGGGCAGGGGCTTCGCATGACTGTAGATAGCTGTGTGAGATCAACATCTCACTTTCATCACCACTTTTTCTGTTGTCTGTGTCTCTATTAATGCATATCAGTCCTGGTAATCTCTTTCTCTATATCCATCACTATCCTCCATATCTTAATTCTATATCTACATTCAATTCTATCAGTTCATCTCATGTTCCTTTTTGTCCTTTCATTGATGCCATAGTTGCTGTGTCCGTGTTTAATTGAGGATTGGCTTGGATTAGCTGTTTGAGATAGCCTTAATCTGTTTGAGTCACTGAGACACAGTTTAAGAGAGAAGAGCTGAGGATAATCACAGAGAGTGCCCTGCAACAGATGGACCTGTGTTAGTTAACCTGACAGAAACACTCGAGGAGAATTAGTCAAAGATTTGTCGATGGACAGTGAGGTTGTCAAAGTACTACAGAGTGAGGAAGAAATGGAGCAGGAACTGTCCTCCGAGAGAGGCGAGGACAGTGAACAAGAGGAAGATGAAGCTGAAGAGGATCAGGAGGAAATATCTGAAATGCAGGGCAGAGGGGATAAGAGGGACGTGGAGGACTGGAATGGGTTTATTTCAGGAGAAGGACTTGCAGCGAAAGAGGAGGTGCTGCTGGACTGGAAGCCAGGTGACCCTGTGACCCCTCAGTATGTCCTCAGACTACCAGCATACACAGACGGTGAGGACGACGCAAACAAAGCAGCTTATTTGTGTTTTTGTTTGTTTTAATAGTTTTCTTTTCTTTACTATTATTGGTTATGTGTGCAGATTACCTGTGCTCCCCAGAAGACAATGTCTACAATATTAGCTTCTCACGCTTCAAAATAAGAGACCTGGAAGGTGGATCAGTCATTCTGGACATAAAACGACACTGTACAACAGGTATATTAGTTTGTTTTCAACATTGTGTTCTCTTATTTTCTGTTGTGCTGTGTGATTTTGTAAACGACACATAACTTGGCAAAGTATGACGTCTCGGATTTTGATTGTGATTGAACTGTTTTTGCTAATGAGGTGTCAAATGTGTCATTTGCCCTCTAGTGGACATTATGTGCAGTAGCATTTGTCTTGTATTTCACCCTTAGTATTATTTATATATTGAATTATTGATATACTATTATATACATTTTCATTTAAACTTTTTATTCAATATTTATATTTTTATTTAATTTCAGCTTTGTTTCAGTTGACAATTAAATATATCATTTGAATAGTTTGAAATAATGCTGATTGGCTCCACTGCACCAGTCAAAAGAATGAATCTGTATTTTGACATGGATGGGGTTCTTGTTAAATCCTCATCCTCTGTCTGCAATCTTGGTGTTTTATTTGACTTTTCTTTTTCCTTTGGTTCCCATATTGCTGCCATTGTTAAAAGCTCTTTTTATCACCTGGTCCTGGTACAATATTGTTCCTCTCTCGATGCAGAAACCTTGGTACATTAATGAATGACTTCTCGTCTGGATTAGTGCAATGCCTTGTTTATTGACTTACCAAAAGAAGCACACTAGAAGATTGCAGTATGTAAAAAAGTGACCTTACCTTGACCAGATGCAATGCTGACATTATTCACTTCTTATTGCTTCGCGCTTTCATTTTAAGACATCCTGCTAACATTTAAGGCTTAAATGGACTTTTGTCTCTCTTCCTCTCTGACTTAATACACCCATACATGCCCACTGGGTCTCTCGGTCATCTGAACTTGGCCTTTTGACCATTCCTAGATTTCGATAGTCGACTTTAGGTGGAAGATCATTTTGTGTTACTGCTCTCAAGCCATGAAACCCACTGCCCCCTTCTCTTCGTATATACTCTATTCATTTTCAAGTCTCAGCTATAAATCTACTTGTTTAAATTTTTTATTTTTGATCAATTGTACTTGGTGTTGTGTGTTTATTGTGTATTGTTTCCTTTGAATGTGCATCAATGTATTCTCCTGTTAAGCAATCTTTAGCTTGTGGAAAGGCACTGTCTAAATAAAACTTCTGCTACCTATTCCTCTTCTTCTTCACAGAAATAAAGGATGTCATAGACCTGGATGCAGGCCGTTTCATTCAGTATCATTTCAGTCCATCTTTTCTAAATCTCAGGGAGATTGGAGCCACGTATGTCTTGTTTTAATATGATTGCTATCGGGCCTTTAGAATAGATCTAAATATTTAATCAGAATCAATAACTATAAAAATGGTTTGTTTGCAAAGCGATTTCTCTCTCTTCTGAACAGACTTGAGTTTACCGTGGGTGGTAAGGCAGTGAACAAATTTCGGCTGATTGAGAGGCATTACTTCAGGGATCTACTGTTGAAGACGTTTGACTTTGAGATCGGTTTCTGTATCCCACACAGCAGAAACACCTGTGAACACATCTACTGCTTACCAGACTTGGATTCACACACCAGTGAGGAACACACAAACACATAATGCATTTCCACACAAACTTATGGTGCGTGTGTAAGTGTACAATGTCAACTATGTTCTGTTTTTTCAGTTCAGGAGATGATCAGCCACCCGTTTGAGACGCGGTCAGACAGCTTCTACTTCGCCAAAAACACACTGATAATGCACCATAAGGCAGAGTACGCCTTCAACCAGGGGCTGGAGCTCAATGAGAACCAGAGATAAACACTTCACAATAAGGCAATGTGAATCACAGTATGGCTGCAGAAGACTGGTAATATAATATGCAGATTAGCGTTGTATATTTGGTTTCATAAACCATAAACTAGACAAAGGCATGTCTTTGTTACTTTACTGATGTTTGTGCTGGGGAGATGTTGTGTTGCTTGCACTGTAATAAAAAAAAACAGTGAATCAGGAAACATGCTGGTGATTCCATGTTTTGTCAACTCTGAGAATATATATACGGTAAAGGGAAGCCCTGATGATGATTAAGAGAACAGACATCTTGAGGATCCACAACATGCCTGGTTTATTTATTTATGGCAACTAATGTTTCCCTTTCTTCATTCTCTTGCACCACAGCTCATAAACATCCTGTCTATTTTTATCACAACACAATGCACAGTACTCTTTCCTCTTATCAGGGGGTCTTACGCCTCAGGATAATTGCAGAAATGATACCACTTTTTTAAAAACATACTTTGAAATTGAATTTCATTTATTGCTGGCAAAGCTGAATCTTCAGCATCATTACAGTCTTCAGTGTCCCATGATCCTTCAGAAATCATTCTAATATGCTGTTTTATATGCCTTTCTCCCCAAACATGTTTTTCACTTCTTCATGGCCTATTTTGAGTTCCATGGGGTTATTTAGAGAGCAAACTGTGATCAGGGGTCACACGTGCATTCATGGGGTCAAATATTTAGAGAGAGAGAGAGAGAGAGAGAGAGAGGGGTGCAGGACTGAAGACTTTATCAAAGCAATATCCTCTTGGGAAGTTATATGAAACAGAGGACAAACCGTGACTGTGTGGATAAAGAATACATCCAATTGGCTATTCTCAGTGACTTGATCGTCTTTCTTTTTTTCTCTTTTTACAGCTGTTTTGATTGTGCTCGAGCATATATTCGTGATTTGCTGTTTTTTAATGTTTACAATTAATGTGGTTGTTTTGAGAGTCTGAACAACCCACTGATGTTATTTTGAATGAGCATGACCGCAGTTCTCACAATAATCGGCGCCGCGCTTCTCAGTGTTGTGAGCGCGCCACCTTCGCTGATGCCAGATCAGTACGCGCGAGGAGTGGTAAGAATATTTCAAGTGGCCTATTCATTAATACGAACGCTTATGTTTGATTAAAAAAAATACATTATTTTAATGTCTCATATGCAATGTTGGTCAGATAAGTGTCAGTTTTTTATTAAGTGGCAATACAGTAGGCTATTTGTCCCCTGGAATTGATTTTCAGGGAAATGCTACCTTGATGAAGACATTTAACAGTTTACAATAAGGTTCATTAGTTAACATTAGATATACCTTAGTTAACATGAACTAAGAATGAACAATACTGTTCATTCATGTGTATTGCTCATTGTTAGTTAATAGTTAATACATTATTAGGGATGCAGGGAGGAGATCCAGTCAGATGATTAGGTCAAATTTAATTTCTTAAAAGCCGAGAATCAAATAATAAATGAAGAGTAAAATTTATTAATCCATATTAAAAGTTGAATAATAAAACATAAAATGAACAGTCTCTTCTAATATTTCTTAAGTAAAATATAATTCAAATCACTCTGAGTCCAAATATAGACTGATACAGAAATTGATCTCTAGTTGCTTATCAGAACAGAGCCAAGTTCCTCTTTTTATAGTAGGCTATATTGCATCGAAGCAGACACACAAGACTCAAACATATAGTTTGTTTGAGTCTCATGTTTTCACACTCTGAGGTGTTAGCCGTATTGCAAGATGTTTAGCTGATAACATTCGTGTATCACTTTATTCTGAGACATTCGAGCATTTGTGGTCTGTCTATCAGAAACTTAGAGACTTTTGCCCTCATCTAACCGCAAGTACAAAAGTTCATCTGCTATTTGAGGCATAAAGATTAATAAAAGAAAAGCATTAAACATACATTTCAAATGATAAGAGAATGATAAAACATAATCAATAAACATAATTTTTTTCTTTTTCTGATTCAACAATCCCCCACGTGAGTCCTCCTACTCACACAAGATTATTTTTTAACAAAATCCTCATGCACTTCGATCAATAATTTTAGCAGCATAAACAATTTTCTTTGAAGCATCTTTTGAAGCATCCTTTAGCATACAAACACACAAGCGAATGAAGGCATAAATCATCAGTTTTTCTCTTTTGAGCTGAGGTATTTTGCCATCTCTTTCTTTCTTGTTTTTTTTCTTGGGGGGTCAAATGTTAATTTCCAGCAAGGTCGTTGCATAGACCAGTGGTCATTCTTCAACCAGTTTTTTCAGTCTTACACATGCAAATTTCCAAAGGTGATAGCCCTGTGGTGCAATTTGGAGTGGCTCTCATAGCCATGAGAACTGTTGGCAGGTAGGATATTTAAACCATCCGCCATCATATTCACTCAATTTCGCACGCAAAGCCATTTTAGATGAGATCCAGTCAGATGATTAAGTAACATTTTATTTCTTAACAGCAGACAATCAAATAATAAATGAAGAGTAAAATCATCTGACTGGATCTCCTCCTTGCATCAATTAGTTAATGTTAATAATGAACCTTATTGTAAAGTGTTACCCATTTTTACCACGGTCATAAAAATTCAACATTACAAAACAAAATAAAACATTTGAAATAAATTGTTGATCTGGTTAATTATGGGTTTTACCTATAAAATGTAATACAAAAAAGTAACTGTATGCTATTACAAAAAGTAGCCTAACTGTAAACAACACAAGCTGTCATAACAAAATCTGAGACACGTATATTATAAATGTCACCACCATACATTTCCCATCATCCTCCCTGGCCCTCACCTGCATGCACTTCCCAATCACAGAGATCGCTGTCACCTGTCACCAATCTTCACTGATCATCATCCAGCACTATATAACTCTTCCCCCTGCAGTTCACCACGGTCTGGTCTTGTCGTTCCCTCAAAGAACCCTTACCTGACTCCCTGCCTGCACGAGAACTATTTGTCTTCAGCTTCCTTCAGCTATTTAAGACCATTATTCATCCAGAACACTATTCTTCAGTTACTCACCTGCTTCCATCGTTATGATCACATACTTCTGCAAATAATCCTGTTGATCACTTCACCTGTGTGAATCCTTCTGTTTCATGACAATAAATTAATTTAAACTTTACTGTTTATTAAAGTAAACTTTACTGTCTACAGTTTTCGTTAAAGGTGGGGTATGTGATTCTCTTTTTTGTCCATTTTTTCAAAATCACTTGAAATCCTATTCATAACCCACTTACAGCCACTGAGTTAGAAATTAAGCAATTTAATCATCTGTGGAACGGGCAGGACTCGAAAAACTCCAGCCAATCATTTCCAAGACCACCTAGGATCATTGTCCGTAAGTCCGTCAATCAAACGGTCGTACCACACCCCCCTCCCCCATCCCCCTTGCGCGAATCAGGGCCAGCGTTGGATGAGAGAAGGTAGGACCATTTGAGTTGTGTATTTTCAAAATCTGCCGGTCGTTTTGCAAATCACATACCCCACCTTTAATTTCACGTTTGGGTATGTTTCATTGCTTTCAGAGCTGATTTTATCATTATTTTATACCTCAACAATGTATAATGTTTGTGTGTGTGTAGGACTGGTTGACACGGTATGGATATTTACCATCTCCAGACTCTCTAATTGCTCGACAAACCAGGGAGGGTATTGAAGAAGCTGTCCGTAAAATGCAGCGATTTGCTGGTATTGAAGAGACTGGCAAACTAGGTGACAGATGATTTCCATATTCATTGTTTTTAACTAACACTTGAGGTTTATTCAGATGGAAGCACAAGCCCTCAGAACTCTCTGCCACGTGATCTTTCTGCATGCATTGCCACTAATAGTTCTGATGATTCCACTTTTGTCAAACTTCAGATCAGGCCACTTTAGAAATGATGAGCAGACCTCGCTGCTCCCTCCCGGATGCCATCAGCTCTGAGGATCTGTTGAAAAGAAAGAGAAGAGGTAAAGGGAAGTTGAAGAGGAGATACACTCTGCCAAGGTTGAGCTGGGACAAGACTGACATCACCTGGAGGTGTGATCATTAAGTCTCCATGCAATACATTGTAAAAATAATAATGTAAAGTTGTTTTACCATACACTGTGAAAACTGTAGATGAATGATACATGTTTTTTGCAAGTAAAAATTATGAATCACTGTATCATTTATAGTGAAATGTGCAGTGAAATTACATTCCTTGTGCAAGACATCACATATGATTACATTTTATAGAAATCATTTTGCGCTTCTCATTTTTGTTATCAGAAATGTACATTTGTGTTTTTGTGATACATTTGAGTTAATATTTGTCGCATTATTTTAGTATAATTTGTGTTACCTAATGATGTTTAGTCCCTGTGCACCGTCTTTACGAGTATTGGCCGTGTTTTATGGACAGGCCAATTATGATCAATTCAATGACCAAGCATGATTTTGGTAAAATAGACTTACTTATATTAACATTATACCACTTTATAAAATATATGGTCATGAATTGTAAAATATACAGGCACTAATATGCCATCCAGTAATTTTAAAAACACTGTATTCCTGGTCAGGATATTGTTGCTGTTTCTAGGATATATTTTACAATGTATCCTTTTTCTAATCTAATATGTAACCAGAATATTAATCTTGTCTCCCTTCTTTTCCCTAGCGTGCAAGATTTTCCCTCTCCCTCCATGTCTCCCACTCTACATCCAGGGCTGGTAAGGCTCATTTTGACCTATGCCCTCAAAGCATGGAGTGATGTCACACATCTGCGTTTCCACGGGATTCGCCCTTCTCCATATGACCCATCACCACAGACAGACATCAAAGTCACCTTCGCCAGTGGCTACCATGAGGATGGATATCCTTTTGATGGCAAGGGAGGCACACTGGCACATGCATTCTTCCCAGGAAAGGAAGATCGTGCTGGTGACACACACTTTGATGATGGAGAGAGCTGGAGCTATGGAGGTACATGAAATGTTAGACATATTTGTGTATCAAATCTCATTATTCACAGATATTGATTGATAGATTAAAAGAAAAGAAGATGGATCAGAAGTGCTTCAAAGTTTTATGTTTTCTTCCACAGATTTATTCACAGTTGCAGTGCATGAGTTTGGTCATGCTTTAGGCCTGTTTCACTCTTCTTCCAATGATTCCATCATGAAGCCTTATTACTATGGCTCTGTGGGAGACATGCACAGCTACACCTTACCCCTTGATGACAGACTGAGAATACAGGCACTCTATGGTACTCCCTATTATGTGAATAAAAAAATAAATTAATCTGGTCATTTCTCACAACTGTGTTTATTATACAGGAAAAAGACCAGATTTTATTCCTTCTCCATCTGTTTCTGCACCCACAACTATTCTGCCCCATTTCTCAACCCCTGCTCCTCCACATCCTCCCTATCAGTGAGTAACACTGTGATCATGAAAGGTTTGACAATGGTTGGTATATTTTTCTTAATGCTTTTCTCTTTTTTTAGCCCAGCCGCCTCTGCTGATCGATGTCTGGGAGGTTTTGATGCAATCGCTAATATCAGAGCAGAGGTTTTCTTTTTTAGAGGTATGATGTTTACATTATACCACTCAAATCTTTGGCGTCGGTAAGATTTTTAATGCTTTTGAATGCTTATGCTCATCGAGGCTGCTTTTATTTGATGGAAACACAGTAATATTGAGAAATATTATTACAATGTAAAATAAATGTTTTTTTATGGTAATATACAACTATTTTATTCCTGTGATGATGGAAAAGCTGAATTTTCAGCATTATTACTCCAGTCTTCAGTGTCACATCCTTCAGAAATCATATGATGATTTGCTGCTCAAGACAAAAAAACCTTATTATTATGAAAGTTGAAAATGGTTGCTTTGCATGCTTAATATTTTTGTGGGATCTGTAATAAAACAAAATCAGAATTCTGTGATGAATTGTTCAAAAGAACAGAATTTATTTTCTTAAATAGAAAACTTGAATATGAATGTCTTTACTGTCACTTGATCAATTTATTTGCTCAGGATGTGATCAACTGAAGTGGTGAAGAAACAATATAATTTGACTTTCCTTGGCTTCTCTATGATAATTAAGCCATTTTTGGGAAGATATCATTCTAAAATATACCGTGGAGTTTAACCATTCTCTTTTTATCAGGTCCACACTATTGGAGGGTACATCATTCAGGCACCTTAATGTCCTTGACTCCAGCTCTGATCCACATCTTCTGGATCGGTTTGCCTCCAGAAACAACCAGAGTTGATGCTGCATATGAGAGAAGAGATGGATATATTGTGTTCTTTATTGGTAAGAATGAATAAATAGACCCAAATTGTAAAAATGTGTGTATTTAAACACGTGAGTGAGTACAAGCAACAGTTTATTAGGGGCTATTGACTGAAATTGAGTGTAAACAGAAAGATTGAGAGGATGCAACATATTCATATACATAATAGTGGTTGAAAAACAAGATTTTTACTAGCTGTTGTACTCAGGAGTATCTTCATTCCTTATTTTGAGTCTTTTTCATTATCGTTTTCTTAGGTAATCAGTACTGGGTATTTAGAAACACCATGTCCCTCCCTGGGTACCCACGACCACTTTCAGATTGGGGTTTACGCTCTTCTGCAGGACAGGTTATAGAGAGAGTGGAGGCAGTATTTCTGTGGCCGCACAATGGGAGGACGTACCTGTTCAGTGGTGGAGAGTACTGGAGGTTTGATGAGGCGGGAACAGAGAGGAAGCTGGAGGAAGGGTACCCTAAACTGGCATCCATCTGGGGGATGCCCTCTCACCCTGATGATATCATTGGATTTCTAGATGGTAAGATTTTGGCCTTTTATCATAAAATATTTTATTTATAACGATTTCTATTTGTTTTTGTTTTTTTCTCCCGAACCAACCTCAAACCATTTTATCCACAATTCCCTCAGGAGACACCTACTTCTTTAAAGATTCAAACTACTGGATTTTAAAAAGAGGGAGCCTGGAGCAGGAATCTGCTTTCCCGAAGTCCATTGCTACTGACTGGATGAAATGTGATGGTAACATTTCAACTCAAACACCTGAGATTCCCAGAAGAGACAGAGACTGTAGTTGTGTCCAGAGTTCAGCAGCTGGAATATGCTTTGTTAGCTGCATATTCAATGGTAATTTGTTTTTTGGTTCTTACATTTATAATATTCATATTATTTTGTGTAGTATTTACTTCGATTTTTAATGTTGTGACTGTGTAGTTAGTAAAAAATTATTTTAGCCGTCAATGAATTAGTCATCATCTGGGATAGTAAAGTGTCCAATGGTTCCTTACTTTAGAATAAGCAGATGCGGTGCGTATTTTGGTATTGTTTTCCTACTGTTTCTTGAATACTGTGTATTCGGACATCTTACTCATTTGAAATACTGCTTTTTACTAACTATATATAGAATATATTACAGTACATAGGCTACTACATGGTCACTGTTTTGAAGAACCCTAGATAGTCTCAATTAAAGCTAACACACAATGAACTAAAAGCCATGAAACAATACTTAAATAATAAAACTCATACTGTGTGAGGCTTATTCTCTGTTTTTTACTCAATTACAACCAAATATAATTAAGCCGGGTGCACACTGTATTAGAACAAGGAACAAGACACAAAACCCACACCGTGACAGAAACAAGGAGTTGTAGTACCTATTGCAAAGCCTGGGAAAGACCACTCAATTCTGACAAATCAGGCCTATTGCTTTGATATCAAATATATGCAAAGTAATGGAAAGATTGGTTATGTCTTGAGTATTATTTTATTTGGAGACCAGAAATTGTATACATCCATATCAGAGTGGGTTCAGAAAAGGGTTTGGATGCTTGGAGAATGAAATAAGGAAGGCTCATATGAATAAGCGGTAAAAGGAGTAATTTTTTTTTACATTGAGAAAGCGTATGGTGTTGAAGGAAGGACTGCTAATTAAATTAGCTTGAATGGGCATGAAGGGGAGATTATATAAGTGGGTTATGGAATTTCTGTAAGAACCAACCATACAAGTGAGAGTAGAATACTCTGATATTTATCATGGTAGCCCCATATTTAATAACGATAAATGCAGGGTAAATGTTGTTGAAAACTGGGCTAATCAATGGGGATATCGGCTTTCAATTGCTAAAACCCAGGTAATATGTTTTTCCAAAAAGAAGAGAGTGTGTTCGACATCGGCTGCGGCTGGATGTAAGCGATCGGCGAGAGTAGCCGCGTGGCGGGGAGGAGCTGCAAACGGAGACGATCAAGTCGGACAAAATTTCTAACCGTCATGCACTGCTTCAAGTCAGCCGCCGATCGGTCTGCGCAGAGCTGCATGAAGTCGAACCAGCCTGAAAACTCCTGAAGTTAAATTAAAACGATATAATCAAACATTAAAGCAAGTAACACTAATTAGGTATCTGGGAGTGTGGATGGATTCCAAATTAACATTTGGGTCTCATATTCAGAAGCTAGTTGATAAGAAATGGAGTTAATGTGTTGAGGTTCTTGGCAGGAGATGATTGGGGTGCAAGGCATTCTCTTAAAAGGCTATACTGCATGTGCATTAATTAGGTCATCAATTGATTATTGAATAATATGGCTCAGCAAGCATCAACCTCACTGCTTACTAAGAGAGGTGATTCAAAACCAAGCTGTGGAGCTTTTAGATTCTCTCTTTGTGACAGCTTTGCAGGAAATGGGTGAAATGTTGACATTCATGAAATTCAGCTAAATATGGAATATTGGACTGGTATTAAAGGTTATTTTACAAATCACCCAGTCTAAAAAATATTGGAAAACTGCTGGGATTATGAGAAGACTTATCTGGATAGCTTTGGCTGGACAGCAGGAGAGCAGGCTCAACAAAGAGGCAAATATCAATATTAACCCCACAGTGTCTCTGCCAGTCTATCCACCTTCGCTCTTCTCAATGCCAACACAGTTGATCTGCAAATACTTAAGCTAATAAATGAAAACCAGAAATATGTTCCAAATGAGATAATAGTGCAGCAGTATTTAAATACTGAATACTTTCATTTTTTCTAAATTTATACAGATGGTTCTGACCCAGAAACATGGGCGGCACTACAGCCGCTGCAATGTTTTCCTCACTTTAAATATAAATCTGCAAAATTACTGCTGATAATATATAGTCCAATATATAGTAGTTGAAGAAATCCAACCTACAATAGTCATTTTCTGCACTTACAAGTATATTGAATGGAAAATCAGAATCTAGGCAAGATATATTAATAGAAGTACAGTTTGTATAATCTGCCAAATGAGAATTAGAGTATTATTTTTATGGGTGCCGGCTCATGTTGGAGTGAAGGGAGACGAGGAGGTGGTGAACAAGATTTAAACAGGCTTTTAAGCACACAAATATAGACATGTGTAATCAGAAATGAAAGGGTTAATTAAAGTAGCTACCATAGAGATGTGGCAAGAGATATGGGATAAATGAAACAAAGGATGGCAATTGTATAATATACATAAAAAAGTTGGCCATAAGAACTGATTATGGTAGAAGGGACGATAGGCTACAGTTATTTCTCGATATTGGACACTTTACTTTTAATAAATCACTCAAGCTGATCCGGTCAGTGTAATCATTGTGAACTTCCAGACCTGCCGTGAGACTGGGTTGGCATGTGCTTGTTAACTGTAGGGCATATCATATGAAAGTGAAAGACTTTAAAAGAGGAATAAAAATCTGCTGGCATTAATTCTCTTACATAAAATTTGCAAAACAGTTCTTATAAAGGTTATACAGCTCTTATAAGTTGCCTGAAAATAATAAAGTTATATAATAGAATATAGGTAGAATTATTATTATTATTCTCTTTTTAATATTATCATATTTCCTTTGACGTCGTTGCCTCACACTCCATCCCAGTAGGTGGCAGAATATACACCTTAAGCTGGTTTGCCAACCGCCATTAAACAAGAAGAAGAAGAAGAAGAAGAAGGAGGAGGAAATGTAGTCCACAGTCATTCCCCGAAATTTCTCGCGAGGTCGACACGATGACGTCCAAATGAGCGTTACCTGTTCATTCTAGCCAACGTTGCGTACATCGTTTTTATTTTTACAAGGATTGTCTGATATAGAATCGCTGGGAATCCGCTAGCAGTGCCACATTTGTTCGGTCTTTGTAAAAGTTCTACTTTTGTTCTCTCCCTGAGCGGAATCACAGAGGTACGTAGCGCACACGTAACAGAAGCTTAACGTTAATGTCCAGTTAGCATGCTGTACTGAAGAGTGGTCCTGTTAGCCCAAAGACACAGTTAGCGCGCTAAAACCACCCAAATGCTGTTGTACAAGTAAACACTGGTAGTATTTAGTATGTATAACATAAACAGTGCAAGTGAAAGTGAATCTGCGGACAGTGATGTAAATGAAGTGCTAGCAGGAACGTTACAGGAGGCCTCGGCCTGCTTCTGGTTTAAGACTGTTCTTCATCTCATGCTCGCGACACAGTGTCTCTCTGTTAAAATACAGTGAGCAGCCTACCTGTAGGGCATAATATGGGATATTTGGAGCGTTTAACACGACTTTAATGCTGTTTTGGGAGGCTTATTGTGATTCATTGTCTCAACTTTGAGCACGTTTCAACATAATAGGCTATTTGATCAATTGTGTAGAACACACCACCGCACACAAGTCTCTGTAAATGACCTACAAATAACACTTTGGTTGTCTTGCTTATATATGGAAACATACTGCTTTACTTTCCATACTCGTGTGGTTTCATGAGCTGGCGAGTAATTCAGATGTTTTTTTTAACGTTAGGGGTAACGTTAACGTCTAGGGGCCATGTCTTAGACAAAGTGCTGAATCTGTCTATTTCTGGACTAATGCGGTTAGTGAATCGCAGCACATTAACCCTCAGAGACCCAATCATTGATATACATATTTTTTCCATGTCTGTAGAAAGCCATTAGTCTAAAAAATAAATACACATTTTGTTTAGGCAAAATTTGCTGCGGGGTATAATTTGGAAAAACGTTACAAAATGTTAATTCTGGGTGCAATCTTAAATTTCACCCAATTTTTTATTATTTATTTTTTGCAATGCTAAGTGATCTCGCAACACAATACGGCACACAATTCAATGAATACAAAATAATAATACTCAATGTCAACCAGTAAGAATACAGTCGTGAAAAGTTCACTATTTTACATAATTTTATATTAAATACTGACAAAAAAGCTTAGAAAAGAGCTGAAAAAAGGAATAATTTGTACCATTCACAGGTTCCATTGTGTGTAAACAATATTTTTTTTTTTTTCTCATTTATGTATGTTAAAAAATGTCCAGTGAAGTAGATACATAGAAATAAAATAAGAGGTGTTACATGTCAAAACTTACTTTTGTTCCTAGAATTGTGTCAGCTGACTGGTTCAATTTCAATTTCTCGAGTATAGCGAGCTGTTTTATATGCAAAGTATGCTACTTTCCCCTCTCCAAAATGTTTTTTGTGATATATATAGAGTGTCAGCTACTGTTGTAGTATTATTCAATTGCTTCATTGTTTATTTTCATGGTTAAAGCTCACCATTAACCTGTTTCATATATCATTTTAAGCAAATCATTTGTGTAATGGCTTCCACAAATGCAGAAGGTGCCATAATGTCTCCCAGCAGCACTCATTCAATTACAATATTCATCTATCAAATGCTTTTATTCAAGGCAAATTAAAAACTAAAAATGCGATAAGGAAAGTTTTTGTAGTTCACTGACAAGTTCTCATTTTCTTTCTGAACTCTCAGAGCAGAGATGTATAATGGTATCGGGCTGACCACGCCGCGAGGCAGTGGCACGAACGGCTACGTTCAGCGGAATCTCTCCAGCGTACGCGTTAAGAGGAACAGGGATGAGCGCGGAGGAGAGCGGGATGAGAAAGACAGAGAGAGACTGGAGAGCCAGCTGAACAGACAACCTAATGCTGAAATCCTAGAGCACCAGAGGAAGAGACAGCTGGAGGTGAAATGTGCCGAGCTGCAGGACATGATGGAGGAGCAGGGGTAAGATGAGATCCTAATCTGATGAGAATTTTTCATACGATTTTGTATTAATGGTCTGCACATAGAGAATGTAGCCTACGTATTTCCTCCCAGTGGTTTCTGAACTCTCAGTAAGCAAATTTAAGTCTGTCAGAACATGTCAGTCACAACAAAAAGTTTAAATATATAAGCGGTAAAAGTTTCAGTACGAAACACCAAATCAGCGTATTAGATTGATCGTCTGACTGAAAAATCAGCTTTGCAATCACAGGAATAAATGACATTTTAAAATATATAAGAATAGTTGTTTTTTTAACAAATAAATGCATCCTTGATGAGCACTAGAGACTTTTCAAAAGCATGTTTTTGTGTTATGATCATTCTTAACTCTATAAACGTTCATTCTTGCTCTAAGAGTGACCTCTGACCAGTTCTTCTTGTGTGGCAGGTACTCTGCTGAGGAGATTGAAGAGAAAGTCAACACCTTTCGTTTGATGCTGCAAGAAAGAGAAGAACCTGCACCTCTTCCAACAGAGAAGCCAGTGTGGGTATTACTTCAGACCATTCAAACGGACATCTAGATTTTTATGATGGCCTTTTTCTGTGCACTGCTACTAGGTTGTTGTTGTTTTTCATCCATATTTTGCACTCTTTAACAGTGTGACTGAGACTCATGCTCTGGCAGCTGCTAACCAGCAAAAAAATGACCGTCTGAGAGAAGCGTTCGGTATCAGCTCTGACTACGTTGACGGCTCATCCTTTCATCCTGACCGGAAGGAGCGAGAGAAGGAAAAGAGGGAGCAGGAGAAGCTGGAAAGAGAGAAACAGCAGCAGAAGTACCAGTAAGTACTTTATCTTTTGAGATAAAAGAGCTTGATGTACTATGAAGACGTACTGTAACTTTCTGAAGTCAAAGCCTTTGTGTTATACCATATCTAAGTACTTACTGTTCTGTCTGTTTCTCACCATTTTCTTTCAGGATTGTTGAGTCTGAGGATTCAGATTCATCTACTGAGCGAAAAAAGAGCCGGAAGAAGAAGAAAAAGAAAAACAAAGGCAGAGAAAGGTAAACTGGAGAATGGAGGAGGAATTTGGAATGCTTAACATAAGTTTAAAGAGAATAATTATGAATCAATTTTCACTCTTAGCTCTGAGAGCCCCTCACCTTCCCCTCGGAGAGAGAAAAAGGACAAGAGGAAGAAAAAGAAAAGGTTTAATTTAATGCTTTTAATTTTGTTACCTTAATATGCTGTTAATTATTATTCTTATGTTGCCCTCTAGGCAAGAAGAAATTGGGTAAAATGAATGCAAATTTATTATTTACCTAAATTTATTTAATGAAATCCATTTAATTGAGTCAGTATGAAATATATGAACCATTTCAAATTAAATATGTGGGAATTATATTTTTCATTTGTAAACTGTTCTCAAGTCTTAATTTGCTGCACATTATTCATAAACCAGCCAGGAGAAGGTTTAATCCAATATAATATGTTTATGTGGTAATACGAACATTGTCATTTTTAATAAATAATTGTAGACCTGGATACATTTATTTTGAGATACAATTTATTTTATATTTACATGTAATTTTTTTTATTATTGATTAGCATTTAGCAATAAAAATGTTTATGATTTTATATGTTCAATGACAAATTTTCAGAGTTAATTAAATAAAGGTGGTGACAGAGCTTATACCGACTGACACATCTTGCCCCACTCTCCCCTAGCACCGTGTCTACACCAGACGTGAGCAATGTGACAAGCAAATAGAATCCGTTATAATCTTCGGTGATGTTTTCTACACTGGACACAGCAACTTTAAACAACAAATTCCTGACAATAAACTAACGCCCGTCCTATTTTTAACGTACTCCAAGCACTCGTGCTACATCTGAACACAGAGCAAATGGATTTAATGTGGTCGCTTTGTCGCATCTGGTGTAGACGTACAAATTATTTTTTTTTATTTTATTTTTTTTATTGCTCAAATAACAAAAATCTTTGCTTTTAGGGAGGGGTCAGTAAAGAGTGACACTGAGAGGTAGGTTTTCTCTTCATTGTTTTAAGTTGCATGTGAACAGATGACACGTTCTTTATTCACATTTAATTGTTATAATGTAACTTACAACAGTTCGTCAGATGAAAGGGAAACATCCAAAAGAAAGAGAAAAAGGAGTGACAATGAGGCTCCTCCCAATAAGAGCCGAAAACAACAGAGTGCATCTTCCAGCCCAGCACGCAGGTAACATGACACTAAATAAGGTTATGTGCACACTACATAACATGACTTTTTTTTGGTCATTTTATAGTGTGTGTACTAAGGGATAACTCTAACATTAAGTTTCCTTTTATGTTTTTCATATAGCATTTGCAAAACCTTTTTCCAACCTTTTCCCCCATTAAAGGCACACTATGTACGATTTTTGGATCAAAATATTTAAAAACCACTAGAACAATGTTATATATTTTGTTGATTTGTGTACTTGCATTATCCCAAATGTTTCTAAGAATGTTTAAATCCTGAGAAATTAGCAGTTTTGACCAGGACACGGACCATGTCCGTGCGTCGCCTATCAATGACATCATACATGCATTACCCTCGATTTCCGTTTTTATTTTGTAGAAACCATGGAAACACCAAAGACACTTTAATTATTATGTGTTTTATTAGACAGGTGAGCAACTGCTTGGATACATTCATCGACAGAAAACTAAACATTGTTATACAGCACAACACAGTTAGTCTTTTTGTTAAAATCTTGTGTTCTTGATTTACCGCGAGTACCATTTTTGCCATGCCTAATATCGATCTAGCTCAGTGGTTTTCAAACTTTTTCAAGAGGGACCCTTTTTTTTATTTTATTTTTTCGCGACCCCATAGGCTTGTGCGCAGAAGAAACACTTTTTTTAACCACTTTTGATGATGCACGTGCACTTGCTGATCCTTGACGTGATTGCAATGCAAAGTCGATTCTGAAATAATTTGATCAAGATAGGCCTACATACAGGAATTTTAACCAATTAATAGCCTATCGTTTTGCTGCATGCTTAAAAAATACACAAAACATTCCACAACAAACTCTTTAAATGTAATATTCAGAACAGAAAGAAGAAAAAAAAAGAAAGAACTATAAACAAGCCAAAACGAAATAATTTAAAGCGAAAGTAAAAGTAAGGGGCATTATGCTTTCGTAACTCTCTCATTAGAATCAAAATGTTTCAACATTCGCGATGTATTTGATGGTAAACTGTTCTTTATTATAGGCTTTGTAGCAACTTCACTCGAGTTGCAATATCGAAAGGAAAAAAATCATCCTTTTCACATTCGCAAAAATGTGCTTGGAAATATCACAGTTGAGCGGTGCTTACTCTGAATGGTACGAATTGTACTACTGACTATTTAAACAGAGCAGTGTGATTTTTATATTAGGTTGACTATTTTATTATCATATTTTATTTCGGCTGTAATGAACAGGCTGCGATGTCAAATCCTGGAATGGTGTATTTGTGTGTGTGTGTGTGTGTGTGAGGCGCGGCACTGGAAACAAAAGCATACTCTGTCACTTTGTTCAATACAGGACATCATTCAAACTGCAAAGTTTTTATTTATATTTCTGTACACTCGCAATAAAACACAACATTGTGCTTTTGTCAAACTGTAAACTCGTCAAACTTAAAGGGCATATTGCAGGTTAGAGGACCCAACGAGTCAATGTATAGAAAAATAATGTAGGAACTATATTTTCTTTAAAATATACTTATAAATACGCTACAGAAGCTTCTGGAGACGTTTTTGTGAGAAAATTTTACTTCCGCGTCTGAAAATGGGCGTGGCAGCCTACAGGCAGGCGTGACGTAACGGGCGGGAGAGTGGTCAATTCAGACAACAGGAAAACAATGGATCGCAATGATATTTCGGACGCTGAGGAAATACTTACTCGTTTGACGGACCACAGCCGTACAATTATGAGCCTGCTATACTGCCAAGAGAGCAGGGACAGGCCAGGATTAATGTTAGACAGAACGGTCAGAGACAAATTGACAGGGTACCCGCGGGTCTTAAAAGCCTTGAAAAAGTCTTGAATTTGATCATCTCAAATTAAGGCCTTAAAAGCCTTGAATTTAGTATACAATGTCTTGGATTTCGTTACAAAGGTCTTATATATTTTTTTGCCTTTGCTAGGATTAATTTCATACCGTAACAAAATGAACTGTTAGTGTTACTAATGTAGGCTAATTCAAAATCTATGCAGTTGAGTGCACCTCGCGCTCCACGTCATAGCAGAAAAAGCGATCGCGTGCGCAACCGTTACTATGGTTACTAGGCAAGTGAGGTACAGAACAAGATAGTGCCTAGTTTAATCCGCTGTGGCCACAAATGACAGAATTTAAACCCAAATAAGAGCTTTTCTATTAAAGAACATATTTTCTACCCTGCCTTTTCAATAGTATCTGGCAACCATGCGCGCGCGCGCTCTCTCTACACTGCTGAAGAAGCGCGGATGATCTGAAAACACAGACAAGCTGGAGTTCAGCGATCTTTAAGATTTTCTAACTTTCTTAAATTAAAGTGTCATTCAGTCGGTCTGTGTTCTGTCACGAGCCGATTGCGCTGTTTGTGCGACTAAATCTGCGATCAAAATGCAGGCTGATATCCACCAGTGTTCATACGAACAAGAATGCAATGTTTCCCGAATATCCACACGATTTCAAATGTGACATTGATTTTATACAACAGTAAAAAAGAAAAGAAAAAAAGAGTAACATTAAGTGATGTACTACATTTAAAACAGCATTGTCAGGCTTGCTCTATTTTGCAACGAAATATGTGGCTTTGAACGAATCGTGAGATTCAATAAATGAATGACTCAAAGACTCACTCATAAAGATAGTGAGTTACCGCCACCTACTGGCGATTTTAATGTTTTTTTTAACATTGCAAATTTAATGAACATGGTTTTATTTAAAGCATTATTTCTTTCTTTTTTAAGGTATTACAAAGGTAAAAAATGAAATAGAAAAATTGATTAAAGGGGGCAAATCTTGTCCCTTAATGGAAAAGGTGTGAGTGCAGTCTAAGTGGAAGAGAGGGGGCACCAGGGGGTACGGCACTCTAAAACACTGGAGAACCACTGAACTGAGGAAAAGGGATAATTATAGACCTGCACAAGTGCTACTGCTAAAGAGTGCAATGTCAATAATTTCTCATAAGCTTAATTGAATTGGCCTAGAGAGAATAATTATGACATTTTCTGTCTAAAGACTACATATAAAATAACTACCAAAAGTAAAGTAACTGCAGTTTGACTAAAAGTGGACAAAAAATGCAAAGACCTTTCGTCAACTACAAATATAAAAAACAGGATGACTCAAATGTGATTAAGACCAATAAGCATTTTCGTCTGAAGACTAAATCAAAAATGGCTGCCAAAATGAACACTGGCCTACACACACGTGCACGCTACAATGCTGTTGCGTATGTATTAAATATGACTGATAATTTAAGTAAAATGTTTTATTTAATTCAAGTAGCCTCCTTGTACATAATTATTTTCTAGGGTTTAAAATTTATACAGATTTGACATTTTCCCCTCATACTTCTGTCGGAATGGGTACGAAGTTGGCCTTGAATTTCATTTGAAATGGTATTAAAAAGGTCTTAAAAAGCCTTGAATTTAAGTTGGAGGATCCTGGGGGTACCCTGAATTGAGTTGTGGTGTGAGGAGAACCAGTGGAGAACAGGAGAGGTGTCTTGGTGAGAGAGACCAGTGTTGGCTTATAACTTAGATATCTACACGTTCGCTAACGATATACACTGTTCTCACAATATTGTACAGATTATTACCATCGTATATCAGGACAGCAGACATGTTTAGGGTAAATATAAACTATTAAATGTATAAAAACTATACTTGAGTATGTTTGTATTGTACTAAAAACATACCCAGGTACATTTTTAATACATATTTTACACCTGGGTTATAACATAAACAGAAAATTAAAGATTTGAATATTTAAACAACCTAGTAATTTTGTTTTTCAATTACAAGTTGCCTCTATTAAGGGTATGACTACCTATATCAGACTATTTGATGCCATTGGTACAGTATAAGACGATCAATACTCTTGCTTCGGCATCACATGTTAAACTCCACCATATCGCCGGGATGATAATCCTCTGATCTGAAGTGAACGCTACACACGACCGCGTTTTTCGAAGCCGATGCGGAAGAGAAATCCCGTCTCTTCACCTGCAAAAACCGCACCAGGCACGAAAGATACCGTCCTTTTTCTTGTTATAGAAACCTGTGGACTGGATGTCCTGACAGGCCAGAGTTTTTGCAACCTCCACAAACACAATCATTTACCCTGAAGATGACAAATTAAAATACAAAAACTACCGAAACCACACTGACTCACGACAGCTCTTCCCAGCCTACTCTACACTGAGCCGAGGCTAGACTCCCTGTCGTGACGTAAAATGACGCGATGTTGAATAAAAAGCCGTTTTTACGAGCAGTCCAAGAAACGCTCACTTTATCTACTGAATTAGTGCCCTTGTGTCGTTTTAAAACATTTTATATCCTGCATTAACTTTTCATATGGTATTTTCATACAAGGTTATATATTCATTTAGATTTTTTTTTTACCTGCAATATGCTCTTTCACCTACAACTGTTACCCAACCAAAATCGACAAGTGTTTGTGTGTTGCGGATGGAGCGAATGAGTGAAAAAATCATCTTTATATGGCCTTACTCCAGGTTTCTGCTTTTTCTTTGCTGGGCAAGTACTGCTACTCTGTAGACATGCATCGCCTTCATTATCTTCCCTGCTGATATCTGCTGTTTGCGGCAGGGTTTGATGCTGACCGCGTTTTCTGCTGCTTCATTTAAAGGGGTCTCGGTCTCTGACCCTCTTTTTCTTGTGAAAAAATCATATGCTTTTTGACTTTGGTTTGCTCATGTTCAGCATAAAATAAAAAAGTACCGAATATTTTCATCTCATTGGAAAAAACTAAAATGGCTGCATATCAACAACACTGCGCACAAGGTTTTTTGTTTTGTGTTGCTAGGGCTACGAGTTGGTCAGTCAGCTGGTCAGGTGATGTGGATTTATTATTTTGCATGAATTTGAATTGTTTTTTTAGTGTACTTCTAATCAAAGCTACTATTATTATGAATATTAATATTATTAGAAAACGGAAATAATTACTATTTTTTTTTAAATCACTGGCGACCCATTTTTTAATTCTCGCGACCCACGGTTTGAAAACCACTGATCTAGCTCATTGCAGTGTGCAACAAGTGTCTCATATAGTAGCCGCAGAACGAACGCATAGAGTAGCATTATAACAACTTTGATTACACTCAAATGTATCTAATATGATACAACAGCGCTGCATTACCCCACATACGCATGACCGGAAGAAGTGGAAGTGGTCTGCGGCATAATGAAAGCTCCACTGCTGTCGAGCTGTGTGTCGTGCTTGTCTCTCATTAGCAATCGCTCCAGTGGCCTCTTTCCACTCCAACTGCTTTCGTAATGTTAATAACTCTTTAATACATTACCGGTGAATATGATTTCTGCCCGAGTCCCGTCATATTCTAGCCTGGCTAACGACATGTACATGTACATTTTTCTCGTATTTGAGGCGTGGTTTACGAATGCCCGGCGCCGTTTATTGGGTGCTAAGAATGTCTATCAAATGCACCTGTACGGAGCTCATAGCCAACATGGATGTCGTCATCGTCTTGCTGCTCCCTCCCCGTTCTGTGATTGGTTCCCTAAATGAGGCGAAAATTTCAGCGTGAATAAAATCGCGCTGCGGGAAGGCAGCATGGGGAAACCCAGACTAGTAGTCATATTCTCCACCGGCTGTAGAGGTGAAGACAACAACTCCCTTTATTCCGTGAAATCAAGGCGTCGTCAAGTTACGCATTTGTTTTGAATAAACGACCTCTAGTGGGGACGAATTACATAGTGTGCCTTTTAAATAGATTTATTTCAAATAGGTTTAAATTATATGGGAAATGTATGAATGTGTGCTCAGCGTTTGGTCTAGTTTCAAAGTTCATGTTAATATATATATGCTTTTTGTTTTTAGCCAATCACCTCTAAGAGGGAAGCAGCAAAATAAATCAGATTCTCGTCCAGATGAAGGGAGGAAAGGAAGATCCCCTGACAGGAGGCGACGTGGCCGTATTGAGGAAAGTCCAAAGAGGATGGAAGTCAAAGAAGTAATTCATTTGTTCTTTTGGAAGTCTTAGAAGCATATGCACACAGTATTTGTTTAATCTGATTTATTCTTTTCACTTGATTAGTGAATTCGACTAGTTAAATTCTTAGATATGGTCTTTCCTGTTACCTTACTTTAAACTTATTTATATATTATTAATTGATTTATTTTATTTTATTTATAATTTGTGTATATATATTTTTTTTCTTTTATTACACACAATGTCCATGTTAAATTACAGCTAAACACATTCAGATGGTGTCTTTGGCCATTGTCGCATCTCACATTGTTTTTGGAGCACTTCGCCATAAGCATTGTTTTAAAATAGTTTGTCAAGTTAAAAATAGCCCAACATTTAAAAATGCATCTACAGACTCATGCATTTAACGTAAGAACCTGTCATGCAAATGTTTGATGACTGATCTAATTATTTAAGCCTTCCTTGAGTCAGATTAGTCAAGCAATTGTTCAAGCAAACCTCTAACTAGTTGACTTTTTTTTTAAAAAATTTGGTTTTGCATTGCTCTAATTCTTTGTCTTCCTCAATTTTAGAGATCACCAAGACGCTCAAGAACGCCTGAGCACAACAGAAGAGACAAAGGCCAAAAACTTGAGAGACAACAAGTGCAAGAAAAGCCTCAGAGAAAGCAACACAACTCTTCATCGCCATCTCCTCCACCAAAGCAGAGGCGGGATAGACGACCACGGAGTGAAGACCGGGTGAAACCCCTTCAGACAAGACACAACTCCTCTTCACCATCTCTACCACGTAAGCAGCAGCGAGAC
The DNA here is from genome assembly GCA_031834385.1 of Semotilus atromaculatus. Lineage (NCBI taxonomy): Eukaryota > Metazoa > Chordata > Actinopteri > Cypriniformes > Leuciscidae > Semotilus > Semotilus atromaculatus. The sequence goes on along the minus strand of JAULUF010000005.1, from coordinate 22,046,138 downwards.
CGAAGACAACGGAGTGAAGAGAGACAGAAACCCTCTCAGCGGAAAAGGCATGACTCTTCGTCTCGCTCTCCATCTCCTAAGCTGCAGAGAGACAAGAACCAAGGGGACGATGGGAGAAAGAACAGAGGTCAAAGAAAACATGATTCATCCTCATCCCCGTCTCCTCCACGTAAAGATAGAGCGAGAAGAGGACACAGTGGAGAGAAAGAAGCTTCCCTGAGGGACAGGGAAATGGAGAACCATGGGGACAGAGCAAGAGACAGACAGAGGAATAGCGATAGAGAAACAATCCTGTCTAGTAGAAAGGATGACCAAGGACGGGAGAGTGATAAAGGGAAGGAACGAGACCGAAACCGATCTAGTGACTCCATGTCTCCTGCTAAACGTTCACCTTACGCCAATGGAGGGCAAAAAGAACGAGATCGTGAACTGGAGAAGGAGCGAGAAGAACAGAGAGACAAAGACAGAAGACGAGAGGAGGAGATGAAGGAAGAGGCTCTGAGAAAAGCCAGAGAGAGCGACAGAGAAAAGGAGAGAAACCGCACTAGAAGCCAAGAGGTGTCCCGATCAGACAGAAAGTCCTCTTTTAGCTGTCAACCTGAGGACAAACGAGGTGCCAGAGGAAGTGAGTCAGAGCAAGAGGTGGGCAAGAAAGACAGGAAAATTGAAGAGGACAAGAGACAGGAGAGGAGTCCTCAAGACCAAAAGGAGAAACAGACTCAAAAGGAAAAGCCTGGGAAGAAAGACAAAGCTGCAAGTAGTAGTAGCAGCAGCAGCAGCAGCAGCAGTAGTGGCAGCAGCAGCGAGAGTGATAGTGATAGCTCATCATCGTCATCCTCCTCATCATCCTCCTCATCGTCATCCTCATCATCCTCGGATGATGAAAAAAAGAAAGGTTCAAAAGACAGCAGCACAGCCAGTAAGTTGGTTCCTAATGCTGTCATCGCTCTGGCTATTGCACGTAGAGAGAAGGAGAATCGAGGAAGGGATGGGGAGAGTGATGAAGGCAAGAAGGTGTACCCTGCCACACAAAGACAGAGCTCACCTCCTGAGCCTCAGAGAAAAAGGGACAACGTTGATAAGCGACAACTAGACGTGGAGAGAGACCGGAGACCTGGAAACTCCTCGTCTCCCTCCACAGGAACCAAAGACCGTGGAAAAGAAAGGTACACTCCTACCGAGAGTTCCAGTCCGCCTCCTTCACCCCCTCAGAGAAGCCGGGACAGGTACACGCCTTCAGAAGAACCCAAATCTCAGAGCAGAGACCGTGGAGGCGAGCGATACACCCCATCAGATATGGAACGAGAGTCGTCACGCCCCTCTCCTGGCAGAGGAAGAGATCGACAGAGTGACCGAAAGAAAGACGTGTCGCCTTTGTCTCAGAGGGGAAAAGAAAGGAACAACGCGCCACAGGTAAAACAGACAGTAGCTCGGCCTTCACCGAAACGCACCCCTCCACGACAGTACCAGGACCCACAACGTTCGTGTTCCCCCAGTCCGAGACGAGGAGCGAGAAGACCGTCACCTCCACGAAACTCATCGCCTTTCAGAAGGGACCGCAGCCGAGAACGTCTCAGAGAACGAGAAAGGGACCGATTTAGAGCAAGGCCAGGAGACAGAGAACGAGAGCGTTCCAGGGAGAGGAGAATGAGGAGCAGCAGATCCAGGAGTCCTCGAAGACAAAGTCCTCCCTACAGGTTAGTCAGATTACCATTACCGTGTTTTTTTTTTTAGAAAAGCTAAACATTAAAAGTAGTCGCAGTAGGCAATATGGAAATGGGTTGTTGGGTGATGTTGCAGTGTGACATATTTCAAAATGGCAATTTTCACTTGAGATGTGGAGCCAAATTATTGGAGCAGGAAAATGACATTAGAAAGACGCCAGCATCATTATTTTATCTTTACACAGAGTTAGTCTATTGGAAAAATCTGTTGAACTTTGAATTTAGCAATCCTTGACAGGAAAAAGCACTTCACAAATTAAGACATTTGAAATGTACCTTTATTTATTCACATAAAAGTAATAATGCCAACATCTTGATTTGAGTCTATACATGTATTAATAATTAGGAAAACATGGCCATTTAGCTAGTGCATTGCTTTTATTTCACTTTTGGATTTCAAAAAGGTACATCTACAAAGCTCTGTAAGGTAAAAATTATCCTTTTAATGTAATATCATTGATTCCGTAAAATATGCCCCTTTGCAGTGGATACTACTTGGTCTATGACCATGCTTCACATTTTACAAGGAGAAATTCTAGTACTTCCACTACAATCCTGGTGAGGTCAATCTTGGTTTATTGAATACAAATAATAAAGTGTGGGGAGAGCAACCACACTGCCCTAAGAGACATGAAACTTTTTACATGCATGTGGTTATAATACTGTGTATTTGACCTCTTGGTAACTTCAGAAGCAGTTGAAATGAACAAAATCAATCTTACAGAAATCCCCGAAACTGATTCAGATATATAGAATCTTATGAATACACTAGAGCAAGTTAATGCCTCAACTCAAGCATTTCAGTGTAATTCTGGCACTCAGACAGGTATGTTCTATGCAATTGTTTTGATAGAGGGAAATAATGTATTCCTGTGATGACAGCTTAATTTTCAGCATCGTTACTCCAGTCTTCAGTGTCACATAATCCTTCAGAAATCAATCTAATATGATGATTTGGGACGTTTTTTCAGAAGTCTTTGTTAAATAGAAGTTCAAAAGAACAGCATTTACTTAAAATATTTTGAAACATTAAATCCTTACTGTCACAAAGTATGAATGTCTTTCAAAAAGAAATACTTACCGATATAAAATGTGTTTATTATTATTTAGATTAATCCATTAGGAGTTTGAGCTGCACTGTTACACTGTAATTAGCAGCGTTTTAAATTAAGTTTAATATAATAACAAAAATGTCTTTTAAGTGCGGTTATTACATTTTTTTTTTTTATCTCTCTACACCTAGGTTTCGTCGTTCACCATCTCCAGTACGTCGACGCAGAAATAGTCGTTCGCTATCAAGAGAAAGAGAAAGGGGGAGAGAGCAGGAGAGGAGGAATCGAGAGCGAGAGAGGCAGCGCGAACAGGAGAAAGAGAGGGAACGAGAGCAAGAACAAAGAAGGAGGGCACCACCCAAAGTTCTCACTCCTCCACGCCGCTCGTCGTCATCATCCTCCAGTTCGACCTCTTCAACCTCACCCTCTCCTCAAAGACAGATGAAGGGGTCAACAGATGCAGATAAAAAGAGATCAAGGGAAATTGATGAACAGACAAGAAAAAAGCAACCAGAAAGGAACTCCAAACATTCATCTCCCTCCCCTCCTCGTGAGACTCGTCTCCCTTCTAATCAATTGCATCATCGCTCTCACTCCCGTGAACTTCCTGCCCGTTCTAGATCACCAACGACCAACCAATCACAAATCAGGGATCCACCAGGTGACCGATTAAGAGGCCAGACTCCGTTATCTGTTCATGAGCAGCACCACAAGCCATCAATGAAAGGAAAGACTGCAGTGAATGGGAAATCAGAGAAGGAGAGCTCTGGCCAACAGCAGAAGCAGCAGAGAAGCAGCTCAAGTTCTTCATCATCTTCCTCATCATCCTCTTCCTCATCATCATCCTCATCATCATCCTCATCAGACAGCTCAGACACTGAAACAGAGAAAGGAAAAGGGTAAGTGCCTAGTCATTTAGAATTTATGTAGCTCAGTTTAATAGATAGAACTTAATTTTAATGTTTGTTTTTCCAGGGGTGTTAAAGCAAGTACAAACAGAGATGCTGGCAAGATGGCTAAAAGCAAAGCTTCTTCGTCATCATCATCCTCATCAGAAAGTGAGCAAGAAGAGAAGAAAAGGTAGAATATTTTGCCTGTTTTATTAACTGTTGATTTATTCCTCTATTAAAGCTAGGGGTGGAACGGTACATGTATTCGTATTGAACCGAAACGGTACGGGCGTCATGGTTCGGTGCATGAATTTACACAGAGAATGCACAATATAAAAATAAATATAATGAATAATGTAATGCGGAACTACTATTAGATACGCGGGTTCTTTAGGGACACATAAATCTGTAGCCCCGCCTTAGGCGACCTCCGCCTATGTATGCAGTTTTTTGTCAGGGCGACCTATGAGGTCGACGATGGTCCAGTGAGTAAGAAGTGAGTATGGCGAGTGGTGTTAGAAGTTAGAGGACCTGCCGGCCTCTTTAAGATCGCAAGATTGGGAAAACTTCCGTTTCCCAGTCAATTACAATTAATTAAACCAACAAGCTTTAATATTAGGTTACTCACATGCGCGTGCGCTCTCTCAACTCTCTTTCTCTGGTTAATTCATAAAAAAAATATTACAGCTCTACTTTATTTCACTTCAGAATTCTAGATCTGAGCTGTAGATAAACGGGAGGGGAAAAAATCTGAACTATATATATTTTTTGTTTGACCAGCAAAACATTCATGAGTCATGATGACAGCTGTTATCTTATCTATTTTTCCAACCCATTTAAAAACCGTCTGAGAGACTGTGGGTGCCATCTTTTGGACATTCATCATATTGCATTGGTTTTCATTTATTGTCCTCAAACAGAGCACTAATTTTTAAAGTTTATTTTAAAGTTACACATTCTACATTGATTAAAAATGAAAATCAAATGTGTTTTTTAATGGTAGTATTATTTTATACAGAAATACATTAATTATAATTCAGATGAGAATAAAGGAAAACAAATCTGAAAATATAGCAAATAAATTTTAAATTAGTTCAGGTACAATTACCAAACACATCTCAAGGTCTTTTTTATTCATTTAATTAATAAACTAATTATGTAAAACTATTGTCAATGCACTACAAATAAACTGGTTCTATGCCTTTATTAATAAAACTTATTTAAAAAATACAAGGCTTAAGACATTTATATTATTTTAATCCAATAGTAATACGTTAATTACATGAATTACTCAAATGCAGTAATACACTAGGTGGTAGCCTACAGCCTGAGACATGCACAATAAAAAAAATTGCCTTCTGCATTTTTGTTTTGCTTTTCCCTCCATTGTACCGAACTCGTACCAAATGTCTGATGTGTCTGAAATGTCTGAACCGAGGTATTGCGGCGTATGTCACTAAACAAACAAGCCAAAACAACCAAAACAACTAAAACGCCGCAGCAGGCTGAAACATGAGGATTTACTGAAGACGCGTCACGCTGAAACATAGTACGTGTTGAGCCTCTTTATTACACTATCTCACATACATAGAAAAACCAAACACTTACTTGTGTGAAGCATTTGTAATCAGTGCAAAGGTAACTCAGAGACATCAATGAGAGATGTTAACGGTCAACAGAAAGTTTCTCCCCATGCTCACCCTGCAGCCATGATTCAAACCCAAGCATGCCCACAGGTGAACACACACACACATTAATACAGACACCACGCCCCCGGTCACACCCACAGTACCGATGACGTTACGATGCGCGTGCACATACACCACAATGCAAAGAAAAGAGGAAACATAATAAAACCCAAACAAACCCCGTGTATGGCTCCTACATTCCGGCCCCCAATTATTTTATAGCAATAATTGACCACCACTACAACCCTCTTGTGGGAGACAAACACCAGTTAAAAATGCAAAGTGAAATGCTAGTCTTTTGAAAGTCCTGTTAATGTCAAAGTTCATGTCTGCTATGTCCAAGGATCTTCACTGCTCCTCTGCTTCCTGCAGAAGGCAGACTTTGGTTATTGGCCTCGTCAGATAGCTGGTCTTAGTTTTAATCCGTACACTTCGCACCATTCCATTTTTATCTGGAACAGTATCCACAATTCTTCCAATAATCCATGCATTACGAGGTGCCATGTCATCCACTAGCACAACGAGATCTCCTGGAGTGAAGTTTCTTCTGACAGTATTCCACTTCTGGCGCTCCTGAAGTCCAGGAAGGTATTCCTTTACCCAGCGCTTCCAGAACAAATCCGACATATACTGCACTTGCTTCCAGCGACGACGAGCATAGACATCCTCCTTAACGAACAATCCTGGTGGCAACAACGGTTGCGACGTGAGTAGAAGTAGATGGTTGGGAGTCAACGCCTCTAAGTCTTGAGGATCCATTGATGCCTTCGTTAATGGACGACCATTAACAATCGCCTCAACTTCACAGAACACAGTCATCAAACTTTCTTCATCCATGCTCTGAGTCTTCAAAATGGAATTTAGTACCTTACGAACTGACCGAATCAGCCTTTCCCACGCACCTCCATGATGTGATGCTGTTGGGGAATTAAAAACCCATTTCACACTCTTTCGTAACAGCACATCACTTATAAGGTTGTGATTCAGATTCTCAATGGCATCCCTCAATTCACGCTCAGCGCCCACGAAATTAGTACCATTATCTGAATGGATTTCCAGGACTTGACCACGTCTCGCCACAAACCTCCTGAAGCCATTAATGAAGGAGTCTGTGTCCAAGGATGAAAGAACCTCAAGGTGTATGGCTCGCATCGCTAAGCATGTGAAAATGAGTCCATACTTCTTGACCACAGATCTTCCACGTTTAACCTCAAACGGTCCAAAACAGTCCAGACCAACTCGACTGAAAGGAGGTTCATCAGGAGTTATTCTGCAGTGAGGAAGGTCAGCCATTTTCTGATGTCCAGGTGAAGCAGACAATCTACGACAGATGACACATTTAGTCAAAACCTTTCTGATAGCAGCACAAGCACCAGGAATCCAATACTTCTGACGCAGATGAGACAGCATGTGGTTTCGTCCACCATGGCCTGTTTCTTGGTGTACATGACAGAGAAGAAGTTTGGATATATGACTATTTTTAGCTAGTATAACCGGATGTTTTGCTTCAATCGGCATAGCTGCTCTACTAAGCCGTCCTCCAACCCTAATGAGATCACCATCCAGGATCGGGTTAAGCTTATAGAGGTGGCTCGTCCTCTTTACGCACTCTCCTTTCTTCAAGTTTGCCAGTTCTTCCGGAAACATAATTCCTTGACAAAAACGAATAATATCCAGTTCAGCTGCAACCATATCCTCCATAGACAGAACACCTTTAGGCACTTGAACCTTAAATTCTACCATCTGGACCTGTAGCTCTTTCTCCAACTGCTCAGTACTTTGGTCCAAACCAGAGAGGGTCTCTCTCAGCAGCTTTCGATGGCGCACAAGAGACAGAAGCAAGGTCTTAAACTTGAGAAGCCAAACGACAGCCCTTTTAAGACGGAGCCAGGAGGAAAAGTAATCAAAGAGCTTCTCCACCGGACTGACCTGATCTACTTGAGTTGTGTTCACCATTACGGCTTTGACCTCTGGGTCTTCAATAAGAGGATTTTCCAAGGTCTCAGGGTTTTCGGGCCACATGCTCTCAGGCTCATGAAGAAAGTCAGGACCACAGAGCCATGCACCAGTCTTTAGCAATGACTGAACTTTAACACCTCTGGAGGCTAGATCCGCAGGATTGATTAATGTATTCACGTACCTCCATTGGGATACGTTGGATGTATTCAATATCTCAGACACTCTGTTTGATATGAAGATTTTAAATCTAGACGTCTCGTTGTTTATATATTTCAGAACAGAAGTGCTGTCTGTCCAAAAGACAGACTCTTGAAGGTCCATCTGCAGCTCCTTCCTCCACAACTTGTCCATTCTGCTAGCCATCACTGCGGCAGTCAGCTCCATTCGAGGAATGGTGACAAGTTTTAGAGGAGCTACTCGTGCCTTTCCCATTATAAATACGCTGTGGGTTTGCCCGCTATCATCATGGAGTAACAGGTAAGTCACAGTTCCAAACCCTTCCTCACTTGCGTCTGCGAAGTGATGAAGTTGAGCAGAGACAAGAAAACCAAAGTCCACGGGTTTTAAACATCTACTAACTTCCCAACTTTCAAGCTCATGAAGCTCTTCCAGCCAAGCCGTCCATTCTCTAGTCACTGAAAAGGGCAAAGGTTCGTCCCATCCCAAACGTCTCCTACAGAGGTCTTGGAGGATTTTCTTGGCAGACAAAACAACAGGTGCTAAGAAACCAAGAGGGTCATAGATCGAGCTAGTCACAGACAAGATTCCTCTTCTTGTAAATGGGTGAGTTTTAAGTGTGATTTTAAACTTGAATGAATCAGATTGGACACACCACTGTACACCCAAGACATACTCTACAGGCAGAGCATCACTATTCAAATCCAGATCTTTCACCTCCTTGGCGCGCTCATCCTGAGGAATAGTAGCGAGAACAGTGCGTCGGTTACTAACCCATTTTGTGAGCTTGAAACCACCTTCTACGCACAAAGCACTAAGCTCTCGACGTAAAGAAACTGCTTCCTCTTCAGAGCCAACAGACACCAAACAATCATCAACGTAGAAATGGTGCAAGATCATGTTAACTGCATTGGAACTGAAGCACTCTCGATTGTCTTCAGCACACTTCCTCAAGGCGAAACAGGCACAACTAGGAGAGGAAGTAGCACCAAACAGGTGTACCGTCATTCTATACTCCACCAGCTCACGACTACAATCTCCATCAGGCCACCACAGGAATCTTAACAAATCAGAGTCTTCAGCCGGCACTCTGACCTGATGATACATGGCCTCAATATCTCCCATGAGCACTACAGGTTCTTTGCGAAATCTTGTGAGGACTCCCACTAACAAATTGGTGAGATCTGGTCCTTGAAGAAGCTGTGAGTTCAGAGATATCCCCTGAAACGTAACCCCACAATCAAAAACTACCCTCAGTTTCTTCTTTTTAGCATGGTAGACACCATGATGGGGTATATACCACACCCTTCCATCACAACGGGCAAGCTGCTCAGTTGGAACTCTTTCTGCATAGCCATTAGCCAACATCTTGGACATAAATGAGATGTAATCTGAGCGGAAAGATAGATCTTTGTTCAAACGCCTTTTAAGACTCAATGCACGTTGTTCTGCAACCTTCTTGTTATTTGGCATTTTGAAGCATCTTTCCTTTACCGGCAGAGCAATGCTATAATGACCATCAATGAGCTTGGCAGACTCTGAGACTAACTCAATGAAGCGCTTATCCTCCCTTGACAAACCAGGTTGTTCTTCGTGCAAAGTTTCAGGGAAATCCATCTTTAGCTGCCTCTCCCAAAGTTCATCAAGCCTCGCCACCGAGATCCGGTTGACGGTAATATTAGGCTGCAAGCATTGATCACTTATCTGACAATCTCCACGGAGCGGGCCATTCACCGTCCAACCCAGGATGGTCTTAATCGCATAAGGGCCTCCATTCTCTGCACGAACCACCTCCCATGGCTCCAGAGCTTGAGGAACATTAGTGCCGATCAAAAGGTCTACATCAGCATCAATCTCTGGTAACTTTATATGTTTCAAGTGCAGCCATCTTTGGAGGTCTTTTGAGCATGGAATGTTACCTCTATGAACAGGCATGCTCTGTTGAGTAAAAATCTCAGGCAGGTGACAAAAGTTGTTAGAATCCAGCCCGGCAACTTCCAAATCTGACAGCATATGACTGTCTACTACTTTCTCTTGTCCCATAGTTTTAAGGAGAATTCCCAGCTTCTTCCCTGTAAGATTAAGCCGAGTCATGAGTCGCTCTGTACAAAACGAGGCGGTACTCCCTGGGTCCAAAAACGCATATGTGACCAAGGTCTCCTGCCCTCTCTGAGATTTCACTTGAACAGGCAAGATAGAAAGCGTACAGTCCTGCCTACCGGCCCCAGTCAAGCCACTAGACTGAACAGACACCACAGTACGTTCTCTGGCCATATTCAAGCCACCATTGGCCTGAGTCGGACTCGTTGGTTTTGCTGTGGGGTGGATATGCAACAACGTGGGATGCCTATTATTGCAGACTTTACATGTCATACGTTTTCGGCAGTCTTTACTCATGTGTCCGACGCACAGACATCCAAAACACATACGGTTCTCCTTCAAAAAGGAAATTTTCTCATCTTGCGTTCTTTTATCCAAACTAAAACAAGCATCTAACGAATGTCCAGCCCCACAAAACAAACAGACTTTCACTAGCGAGTTCTTCCCCCTTTTGAACACAGGCTCCACCTTATTCTCAGCAGGTACTACAGTAGTAGCGAAACTACTGCCTCTAACCTTTGAACTAGGTTGAGACCGGACCATTTTTACTTCATTTCTTCCACTCGCAGATGTCTCTTGTATATTTCCAAAAAGAGGGTCACTTGCTATCTTGACTTGCCTCTCAACAAACTCTACAATATCTGGAAACGTAGCTCTACGATGAAACTTCTCATGAATATCGCAGGCCACACTTCTCCAATAATCCCTCAGCTTATAAGGTAGTTTTTTCACAATGATTTGCATACTCGTAGGTACGTTCAGATCACTTGCAGAAACTCCCATAGAGTTGCAGCATTCCCGCAACAATAAACTGTAGGCCCGTAAAGCCTTAACATCTTCAGCCTTAAGCATCGGCCAGGAAAGCACCTTGTCCATATAGGCAGAAGCTACCTTAAATGGATCACCAAAATGCTCCTGAAGTAGTGATTTTGCCTTAATATAACCATGGGACGGAGGCAGATGTTGACAACTTCGGATCAAATCCCTGGGCTGACCTCTCGTATACTGTTCGAGGTAATACAAGCAATCTGTCTGACTTTGTGTTCTCGCTTCAATGTCGTGTTCGAATCCTCTAATGAAAGTTTGATACTGCAGTGGATCTCCGTCGAAAACTTGTAGGTCTCGCTTAGGTAAGAGAAAAAGTGACTGTTGTCCAACCAACAAAGACGTAATTTGATTTTGCCTTTCCAAAACTGTAAGAAAACGCTGATCAGAATTATTCACTGTTACAGGTGCAGCTCCATACTGAAGGTGAGTAATTGGTGGATAAGAAACACCTTCTGACAAAGTGGACTGACCAACCCCAGTCACAGCAGCAGGCAGATGGATTTTGTTATATGTCTTGGGCCTCACAGCAACATGACCTGGAAGCGAAACTTCCCCTACAGCCTCTGCAGCCAATGGTTGACTGTTAAACTCAGGCACAAATATTGCAGCTTCATGGCTCAACTGTTTACTTTCCCCTCTTTCCAAATAAGAGTTCATCCCATCTGATTTCACAGACACACAAGATCCTTCTGAAGCCCTGAACACACTCGCTTTAGCCATTGATGCTGCCAGCTCCATGTCCAGCTCCAGCTGTTCCTTCTTTCTCCTCAATAGTTCCTGCTGTTCCTCCAAGGCATGCTTCTTACTCAGCAGCTTGTGACGAGCCGTAAGGGCAGCTGTCTCAGCCTCAGCTCTTATCCTGGCTGACGATGTAGTGGACATAGGTTTACTCACTACTGTACTGCATCTCTTTGACTTCAATGCCACATTGGAAACACTATCACTTGGGCTAACATCATCTTCTACTGCATTCTCCACAATTTTAACTATGCATGCCTCATTATCGACGGAAACAGTAGATCCTAAACATGGTGCAACAACGCCCTCTGCTGGTGCATCCGGTGCCTCCAGCAGCCATCTATTAGTCTCCTCCACAAAAGCAGTTTTATGGTCTTCAATACTGTAAAACCAAGCGTTCTGTTTTTCTTGTTCTTCAGGTGGGAGCATCAGTACAACAATACCATGAAGATGACTTGCTTCTGTGAACAAACTCGACAAACTTTCAAGACAAGACCGTATTTTTTCAGCAGTTCCAACACCTTGCATTAGGTCTTTAATTTCTCTTATTACATTTTTAATTTTTCTTACCTTTGCTTGGCGTTCTTCTTGGAGCTGCTCCAATTTATATTCAAAAGCCTTGGGTGTAAGTTTTACTCGTCTTTTCTCAGTTGACCTAGTACCATTCAACTCCATTTTTATTTATAAAATAATCCAATGATCACAAAAAATATCTGCTAATAAAATACTAAAAACAGCAACCTTTTTATAACTTACGTTTCATATGAACAAGGTACAATGCGTTGTCTTTGATTCCCTCTAACTTATTCACTGAAGCTAAACTAACTCAACCCTAGTCTTCTGTGCATACTAGCGGTGGGTATTTATGTACCTAAATACCGATAGTCTTGAACTAGACTGACCGTCTTAGAACCAGAACTACGGCGGCACTCCCAAGCGCAATGCTTCACCCGCTTGACACACGAACAAAAAACACTGCAAAAGTCCCAAAACAAACAAACAGTCCAGTCGCCTTGTGCGAAAGTACCGCTGAGCCTAACAGGGAATACAATTGATTCCTAACAGACAATCCACAATGTTCAATGTTTAGACCTTATAATAAAGACAACTGTGATGACAAAATAAGCATAGTAACAGCCAATTTGTTAATGAATGGGCTAACGCGAGTCCTAACGCACTGGCTTGTCTATCACTTACAACATTAACAATGATTGCAAACATCCTATGTTGTCCCTACAATGCATTTAAATCAGCGCAACAACAACGTTTCTGTTGACAAATATTGCGGCGTATGTCACTAAACAAACAAGCCAAAACAACCAAAACAACTAAAACGCCGCAGCAGGCTGAAACATGAGGATTTACTGAAGACGCGTCACGCTGAAACATAGTACGTGTTGAGCCTCTTTATTACACTATCTCACATACATAGAAAAACCAAACACTTACTTGTGTGAAGCATTTGTAATCAGTGCAAAGGTAACTCAGAGACATCAATGAGAGATGTTAACGGTCAACAGAAAGTTTCTCCCCATGCTCACCCTGCAGCCATGATTCAAACCCAAGCATGCCCACAGGTGAACACACACACACATTAATACAGACACCACGCCCCCGGTCACACCCACAGTACCGATGACGTTACGATGCGCGTGCACATACACCACAATGCAAAGAAAAGAGGAAACATAATAAAACCCAAACAAACCCCGTGTATGGCTCCTACACGAGGTATGAACCGAACCGTGACCTCTGTGTATCGTTCCACCCCTAACTAAAGGAATAATGGATTTTCCTTCTCGAGTCAACAGGGAATCAAAATTGACTATATACTTTCTCAGTTTATGAGCATGATCCAACGGGGCAATGTTTTAAGATACTGTTATATTAGGGCTGCCATTATCAAATCACAAAGGCTGCGATTTAAAGAATTATATGCACTGCATGTTTCAAAGTGAAGCCCAGTACTGTCATGATAGTGTTTTCAGTGTCTCAGTTCACAGTACGTGCTGATCCACATGAACCCATCTATGTATCTGTGTAGCATTATCTTTGGGAAATAAATAAAAACGTCCCCCAATTCAATATCCCTTTCGCACTGAAAGAAGTCATTTTAGAGACATAAATTGGCAAAATAAACATTTGCGTCCCATTTTGCAGCTTTACTCTTAACCACCGTCTAAATATATATATATATTTTTTTTAACTGTGCAGTCCTCCACGGCCCAAAAGAGTGCCAGCTGACTCACTGAGAGACTCTAGATCACTCAGTTACTCCCCTCCAGCGAGGCAACGAAGACCTGCACATTCTCCACCCTCTCGACGGTCAGTTCTGAACAGATTTATGTATTTCAGCACATACTATATTATTACTAATATTGATCTACATCTGTTTTCCATCAACAGTGCAAGCAGGAAGTCGAGAAGCAGATCTCCAGACAGTCGACGGAGGAAATAGTGAATAATTGTTCACTTTTTTTTGTTTTCTGGACTCTCCTATCTGACGCTCACTGGACTGGATCATCTCAGTATCACATGGATGAGACTAGAAATGTGACTAGTTGTAATGGTGATATTTTCACCATTATTAGTGGAAGGTCTATTCAAACTTGGTTATTTGTAACTCATCCCAAAAGGGAGGATTTATTTTTACCTTTATTATGCTGTAATTAATGTAAGGAGGCCAGCTGAGACACTGAAGCTCTCATCAACCATTGCTCTGTGCCAACAGATGCTATTTGTATACATACACACAATCACACATGTTCAGTGGTTTTCTGTCTGCTACATTGTTCTGAATGTAGATGAACGTCTGTAATTTGGTAATAAGAATGGACAATATTCTGTTCCTGCATATGTGGACTGAGTCTGTTCCTTTGTTTATTTGTTGGAAAAAAGAATTGTGAATAATAAAATGGCAGTAGAATATTCTTGTCTGAAATTTTAGTTTGTGGTGCTGAAGGTGAATCTGATACCAAATACACATCACTATATTCTTTAAAGCTGTGTGCAGTTTAATAACGCTTTCAGTCGGCTTTCTCAGAAAAAGAGGTGGTCCTGCCCCAATCTCACACCTTTGTTAGAACCATTGTTATTATATGAGATGTTCAAATAAACATATCAGTGTTTTAATAGTGTGACTTTATTTTAACCTACCAATTTCATTATAGTTGTTTAAAGTCTTATCAGCTGTCATATTAAACAAGTATTGGAGAAAGTCTTTTAACATGAAAACATTAAGCATTAAAGCTTTATAACCTGAGACCCCCTCTCTTACAGAAATGTGACATGGTAATTTTACTCCCACAATACTAAGGTAAATTGGTTCTACAATTAAATTGTGGTAATTTAACATCAACCGCTACCATATATGTATATGTATAGTTATACACTAGAAACTAAGGTATTTTGGCGGAAACTAGTTCCCAAGGTAACTGTTGTAGCATTTTTCTTTTGCCAATTTATTTTGATGATTGATAAACATTTTATTTTATTAAATGCTAAAAAAAAACATTAACAACAATTATCATCACATAATACAACAATACTCCATAGTCTTTCAGTCCAGATCAAGTATCAAGTCCTTAAACACAGCCACTGTTATTCTTATAGCTTTTGGTAGCCTAACTGTTGTAGCTGGTCTGTCTGTGGAGGTTGAAAATTGCGTCATATTTACGCGACGCTCTTTGAACGAGCAGCATTATTAACACGAAAAGGCTTTGTATAGAACATCAAACAAGGATTTTCAAGTTTCTTTAATGAACTCCCGGAAGATGGGTCCAGTTGAGGTAAGTGATACGATCAGGATCTTATTCAATTTCTTGAATAAGAAGCAAGCATTGATAATTAAATCACTCAAACTAGGAAACATCTTTCAGCCTACGGCGTAATACATTGATGCTCACCAGGTTTCATAATTGTATCATACACAGTTTTATTTGGAGACAATTACATTTTTGCGTCTATACGTTTATAAGATATTGTCAACAATGTTCGTGACACATGTTTAATTCTCTCTCCAGCTCCTGCATATGTCCGTGTTCTCGCAGAGTTTCTCTCCCTGCGGTCGTTTCCTTGCAGCGGGTAATAACTATGGAGAGATCGCAGTGTTCAGGTGAGAGAACAGGTTAAACATGCAGTTATGATAGCAGTTTAAGTGGTGTTAGTCAATAGGTGTTGATGTTGAATGCCTATTGAAGTGTTCTTTTAGTTACTAGTTTTGTTCTTACAGTCTCTCGGCTGCACTGAGTCCAGATGCATCAGAGGGGAGCCAGAAGCCCATCCTAAACTTCACTGGTTAGACTTAATTGATAACAGATCATTTTTTACATTTACTACATGTGTCCTAGGCTAGATTATCTAATTCTCAAGAGTATATGGTTCAGGGAATATTCAATCCTTTATCCAATATTGCAACATTGACAAGTGAAAGGGTTTTTAATTGTTTCAGCTCATGACGGTCCGGTGTTCTCTCTACTCTCCACGGACACTCATCTCCTGAGTGCTGGGAATGGGGAGATCAGTGCCTGGAGTTGGGCAGAGCTCATCAAAAAAGTAAGAGTCAGTAAATGTTAATGTGTTTTTTTATTGGGTTGAAAAAAAGGCTTATTCCTTTATTTCATAGTTTTGCTTTGTGCATATGGATACGGACTCTGTAAAAACAGTACTATTTGCAGAAAATACCTCAGTGCGTCTTCTATTTATGTCTCCGCAGAGCACCAAAGCCGCATGGACAAGGAAACCCAATTATGAGTGAGAGACAATGATTATCAATGATTATCTTTCGGATTTGCATATACTGGTAACACTTTACAATAAGGTCCAGTAAGTTAACAATAGTTTATGCATTAATAAATATTAACTAACAATATGCAATACATGTGTTACAATATTTATTAGTTTTTGTTAACGTTAGTTAATTATAAAAAACAAAATTAATTGTTAGCTCATGTTAGCTCAGGTCCATTAAATAACATGAACAGATACAACTTTTGATTTGAATAATGTATTAGTAAATGTTGAAAGTAACATGTAGATTATTAAATGCTTTAAAGTAATTTTTCATAGTCAGTTCATGTTAACTAATGTAGTTAACTAATGTTAACAAATTGTATCATTCATACACTCAAGACAGTGCCTGCTAATTTGGTTTTCTGATTTTCATTATTGTGTGAATGTCACCTCAAATGTTTGTTCAATGTCTCATTCTATACAGGACTAGTCTTGAAATACCAGAGATCAATGCAATGATAATTAACCCGAAGGTTTGTACTTATGTACTATGTGTTTTGTTTATCCCTAATACATGCTTTCTTATGTAATCATATATTGTAGTTATCGGTTCTGTTTAAATGGGAGTGTTTGACAAAACATTCATTTATGTTACTACATTACTACAAGTTAATTTATATATTTGTGTATGTCTATGCATAGTTTGGCAATTTGATGCCTGTTATTTTTCTGCAGGACAACAGCTTGACAGTTGGAGGCGGCGACAATAACATTCACATCATGGATATGGAGACAGGCGTCTTTAAGGTCAGTTAGACTCCAGAGACCATTTTTGAAGTAATGACAAGAGTGCTTGTTGTCAAACAGATTTAACACATTTCCTAAGGAAAAAATAAAATAAATATCTAACAAAACTGTTTGACTGATATGACAAGTTGGTTACACTTTATTTTAAGATGTCATTGTTACAGTGTAATTATATATTTAGGTACAGAGTAATATTAATTAACAACATGTACTTACCAAAGGATTAGGCTAGGATTAGGGTTTGGTTGAGGGTTAGTTGCATGTAATTATGCATAATTTACTGTTATTACTATGGTAAGTATATGTAACAAGAACACTGTAAAATAAAGTGTTACCGACAAGTTCTCCAAATTTACAAGTTGTAACTCTCTGTTTATTAATTTTGAAGGATAGAAGAGGATGAGTCAGGGGAAAAAAAACAAAACAAACAAACAAAGTCATAATACAAACATTTTAGGTTCACTAACAGTGTCTTTGTTTTTTAACGGTACAGTTGCCACACCAAAATTGTCACTATTTTCTGCAATGGTTGTTTGCTGTACTGAATTTGTTTTGAAAAAATATAATTCTTTATAATATAAATATAATAAAATATAATAATTAAATTATTTGAATATTTATTTTAAACAATTTTAAGATGTTTTTGGGCCCCCTTAGTGGATAATGCATGTTCATCTCTTTAAATAATATATTACACAGTTGGATGCCATTCATTTTCCTTCCCTTAATTCCTTTGTGTTGTTTGTTCTGCAGTCTGTACTGAAGGGCCACACTGACTACATCCACTGCCTGTGCTTTAAAGAAAGGGAAGGGGAGATACTCTCTGGTGGAGAGGATGGTGCTGTGAGGATATGGGGTTAGTGAAGAAACACATGCACTGTAATGAAACAGTGTCATTGCACAGCACTGTTTCTATATCCCTTACTCTTCTTTAGAGAAAATGAAAGCTGGAATAGAGAAACATTGTGTAATAAGAGTATACACTTCCTCCCCCAGACTCACGGACAAATCGGCCAGTTCACTGTATTGAAGTTTTCAAATATGAGGTGAGACACTCATAAAGAATAAACGAATAAGCTGAAACAATGCATTCATGACTCATAAAAGAAAAAAATACAACACTTAAATCTCTCTATCTCTCACACTTGTTCTGGAATGGTGGGTCAGGAATGCGCACGCCCCCAGTTTGGGAAGTGGATTAGCTGTCTTGCTACAGACTCTGATTGGATGGTAAGATGGACTTGTGATTGGTTGGCAGAGACAGTTGAACCATTGTCTCAGGTTATGTTTTCTTGTTTATCTCATGTCCAGTATATCTGCATTTTTCTGCATATGTATAGACATGCTTGTTTTTAAATATCTCAGTTATTATCTGCATGGTGTACTGCTCTCCTGGAATGCCTCTCAATATATGTTAGGATGGAATGGCATAATGGCCCTATTATTATGAAATGTTATCTATTTCCTCTCAGCTCTGTGGTGGAGGCCCATCGCTCTCTTTATGGCACCTCCGATCCATGTCCCCCACGTCTGTCTTCCCTTTGCCTGGATGTCAAAGAGAAGCTGTCTTTTACCAGGACCTGGTGAGAAAAAAAACATACTTATACATATATGTATATATAATCAAAATTATACTTAAAAAATAAAAAAAATGATGTTGTGTTTAGATCATGTCAGTAGGTGAGGGTCCAAATGTTTCCCACTGTTTACATGGAGGTACAGTGAAAGCTCAGATTCCCTGCTCTCCTTCATCACTCAACACACTGGCTCTCAATCTCAAAAACACCGAACATAGGGTAGGTGTACCTGTTATTCACATTGTCAGATGTATCCATTTGTACAGGTGCTACAAATTGCAGCAATACCTATTTATATTTTTTCTTTACTGGCTATGTGTGTGAAAGTTAAGGCTTGTGAATGGAAGAATTGTAACCTTTACCCAATATTCATCTTTCAGGTTATGACAGTAGGGGGCAGCAGTCACCAAATTGATGTGTTCACCAACTTCAGTTACAGAGCCTTTTCTCTGTCATTCTGATCACCAACACTTCTTTAAGTTTGAATTGAATTTTGTGAAAAATTATTGATGTATGGTTTACTTGAATGCAACTAAACATTGATTTTTTTAAATAATAAACTATTTTGGTTATTGTTCACTGTTTTTGAAAATGTGTCTTACTATCACAATAATGCATGGTACCTTGTAAGGTGCACTTTGTGTTTTTGGTAACACTTTACAATAAGGTTACGTTAGTTAAGTTAACATGAACTAAGAATTAACTATTTTTCTCCAGCATTTATTAATCTTAGTTAATGTTGATTTCATAATTTACTAATACATTATTAAAATCAAATGTTGTATTAGTTAACATTAGTTAATGCACTGTGAACTAACTTCGACAAACAATGAACAGCTGGATTTTTATTGACTAACATTAACAAAGATGAACAAATACTGTAACAAATGTATTGATCATTGTTAGTTCATGTTAGATACATTAAAGGTGCAGTGTGTAAAATTTTTTAGTATCTATTAACAGAAATACAATATGACATCCATAACTATGTGTTCAGTTGTGTATAAAGAACTTACTTAATAAACCGTAATGTTTTTATTACCTTAGAATGAGGCATTTATATCTACATAGGCGCGGGAATCCCCTTCTATGAAGGTCGACATATTGTGACGTCATGTTTCTACCGTAGCCGACAGCGAACAAACAGCGGAGCGCGTTTCGTCACTACCTTGAAAGAGAAGCCGCAGAAAGCTAAAGAAGATAGCCATAAACACCGTGAGTAGTGACTTTTCCCTTGTCAGTGGTGTAAATAGTTGGATTGTTTTATGTAGCCTAACTTAATTCTTCTCCCTCGCTGTGTTATGGCTTTGCTATGTGGGGATAAATGGTTACGTTCGTGAGACAGCTGATTAGTAGGCTACTCTTGTCATTGGCCGTAAAACAGTTACAGGAATAACCAACCCGTCCATCTTGGAAGCATTTTAAGTCGATCGAGTTTCCAAAATTAGAGAAAAAAGCCTATTGTGTGTAGTAAGTGGTGTCTAGGGGATGCGGAGGCGCGCGCGCTGTTACAATCACGTCATTTTTGCCGCACGCACCTTTGGGCTCATGCGGACGCGTCGAGTATAAACAAGGCTTTATGCTTTAACCAGCTCAGCCACAGTAACAGCTCATATTAGCCAGCTAAACTTTTACTACCCTGTTAGAAAAAATATATAGTTGCATAGTTTCATGTGGTTCTTCTCCCTCGCTGTATTATGGGTTTGCTATGTGGGGAGAAATGTGCTGGTTACGTTCGTGAGATAATCAGCTGATTACTATTATTATATTATGTATAAGACCCTTGATCCTCACCTGACTATGGCTTTGTAAACTTTATCCATGATGTGGTTTATAATGGACTGTGGTACAGAAACTTGGTTTACTCTGGCTATTCTCTGCTGTCTCAGATGACGATGTTTGTCACGTTTTAGCCACCGTAGCTTCTTCGAAAGGGAGGGGTGAGCAGTGGGCAGAGCCCTTAGTGCAAACTCGCAACCGAACCGCTAGATGTCGCTAAAAATCACACACTGCACCTTTAACTAATGTTACCAAATGAGACCTTATTCTAAAGTGTTACTGTGTTTTTTGTACACTAATACTGCAAAATATATAATATATAAATAATATTGTAAAATATATGGTGCCATCTCGAAGAGGCACAAGAAACGTCTGAAGACGCATCTTTTTCGGCAACACCTGATCCATTAATACTCTAAAAACTAAAATCTATTATCTTAACCCTAAAACAGGCAACGTGACTCACGAGTCTTTTTTGGGGCATAAGAACGATTTTTTCATCAAATCCTTTAATCACTTATGACAGCCTGGTCTGTCTTGAGTATGCTGGTCACATGATTTGCTTCACATTTTTTGTGATCAATTAGTCAGCCTGACCTTAATCCAACATGGCTGCCAGTGGTGCAGAACAGTCTAATAAGGGGAGAACTTTTAAAAAAAAACTAAAATTTTTTTGAATATAATATTACTTTTTTAAAATTATTATTATTGCTCAAAGAAACATACAAAATACCAAACAAACCTCAAGAGACAAATCTTATACGATTACAAAAAAAGTCCAAATAGCAGCACAAAGTATAAATGAACACTGAATCTGAAAGAAAAGAAAAAAACTGGAGAAAAAAAAACATGTAAAGAACAAAAAGAAAATAAATAAAATATTACACAAGGGGGTGATCATAAAAAAAAAGAGCATCCCAGTCATGGCGCACTTATCCAGGGCACTAATAAAGCCCATGGTGGGTTCTAGGGGCAACTGTTACACAGTCTTTCACACCGGTTAAGTGTGATCCACTGTTCCCACAGATAGAACAGATAAAACAAAAAGAACATTCCTAGTTTGGAGAAGCAGAAGTTTTGGAGTGTTACAAAAAAGAAAGCAAATTTTCAAGTTTTTTTTGGATATGTTTTTTATTTGGATATTATATATTATTATGGATATTATATTTTATTATTATATTTATTTTGTTTTTCCATATCAATGTTCAGAAGTTATACATGCAAGAATAACAACGAAAAATGTTGAGGCACAGTGCTCAGGCTGTAAATAAAATAGATTTGCACTTTGTTACACAATGGTTTATTGATTGTTTTCTGTGAATATAGACCCAGTATCCACATATGGGGTCGGGACATAATTTTTTTTCAAAAAGTACTTCATGTTCAAAGATAATATCTGGTTATTATATTTATTGGTCCCTCCTAACCCCAAAAAGCTAGAAGAAATCTAAAATGCACGCCAAACTAAAGCTCGGGTCTCAGGTTAGGGTGCTGAAGGAGAAAATTAAGGAATATTGTTCATGTTGTTATTTAGCACGTTTTGAAATGTATGTGACTCCTGAGTCACGTTGCCTGTTTAGGGTATAAAAAAGGCATTAACCCTAATGTTGACCATTCTTTGTATTTTGAGTTAAACATTTTACAAATTATAAAATTTACAGGTTAAACTGATATTAGTAGCCATTGTCTAGGTGACTATATCTAAGTATTTTTACTAGAACTTTTAGCAGCAAAAAAAAAAAAAAAAAAAAAAAAAACAATATCCCGTCCCCTTTTTGAGAATGGACGTTAAAATGCACTATTCAAACTTAAATGATTGTAATTCAAGAATGCTTTGGAATATAGACCTAGTTTGGTCTTGTTTTAAAGAAATCAGTCAGCAGATTATTGCTGAAGTGCAAGAACTTAAAAAAATGAAAGTATGAAAAAGTTATGGAAGTTTAAACTTACAGTAAATCAAATATACTGTACTTAATATTTGTTTCTTTTTTATAAAATGTATTTTACAAAATATGTTTTACTATAAAATTACTATAAAATCAAAGCCATATATCTAACCAAGTTGTGTTCCAAATTTGAAGTTGATATCACAAAAATGTAAGTTCCCATGAGATTTTGTTTAGGCATAATACCATAGCCACCGGGTGACTTACATTCCATTTAATTTAATTGTATGCATTCTGCCATAACAAATTAATAAATTTCTGTCCAAATATCACTTCTGTCACAAAATATGGAACCTTGAGTTTCAGACCTTTCTAAAGGTTTTGATCATAAATTATGAAAATTGACTATGCCCAAAAGGGGAGGAGCCCTTAGGCAAGTATAGGACATATAATTGTTTTAAACATGCTGTGGCAGTAACAGTTAACAGATTAATGATTTGGTCCTTTTTTATACCCTAATCTGGCAACATGACTTAGTAGTCACAACTCATAAAATCCAAAATTTAAGTCCAGATGATATAAAAAATGACATGAAATTATTTATTTTTTTGCTTATCATTTTCCACTCTTGCCTGTTTAAGGGTAAAAAAAATAAAAAAAGTACATACTGCCTATGGGAAGGGTCATATAGCACTTGCATATTGTTGTCCTATTGTTAGTTTATGAAGCCATGACCAAGATGGCGGCGGTGTAGGTGGTAGTGTAGCTTTGCTCATCAGGGAAACAAAGGTGAAGTGGTGATATAACCTATTATTTGAACTGGTGATAACGTGAAAAATTAAGTGAAAAGTTATATGATTCTGTTTTGACTTCTTTATGCATGGGAAAAAGAGGCAAGAGGAAAGTAAAACAAATTTGGTGTGAAGACACAAGCAAGCATTTGCTTTATGGGTTATTATCCACCTCTCCCTTTACATTTAGGTTTAGTCTAAAGACTTATTATTTTATGTTATTATGTTATTTTCTTAATTTGTTTGGGGGTTCTTGTTATGGAGTATAAGTTTAACTCCTTGTCGGCTGTAACCTTACATGTTAGAGGTTTGCGGGACAATCTGAAAAGAAAAGCAATTTGTTTGTTTTGTAAAAGAAGATGATCTTAACTTTCTTCAAGAAATTCATTCAGGGGAAACAGATGTTAAATTTTGGAGGACACAATGGGGAAACTCAATTTTCTTTAGCCATGGCAGCAACCACTCGGCTGGGACTGTTATAATGTTACATAGGTTTAAAGGGACTGTATTAGAAATTGTATCCTCTGATGAAGGCAGATGGGTTTGTGCTGTAATAAAACAAGATAACGCCACCTTTATAGCTTGTTGTGTATATGGATACAACTCGCGTGCATCCAATAGAGTAATGTTCTCTCAAAGTGGATATATGAATAATACTTATTTTATTTTGGGGGGAGATTTTAACGAATGTATGGACGGACGATCACCTGGATAGATATCCCCCTAGACTTGATAGCAGGATGAATAATGATCTAATTTTTTTCCCTGTGGTCCGATCTCTCCCTTACTGCATGGCGGTTATTTAATCCTTCTACCAAAGATTTTACCTGGTCCAGTTGAAGCTTGTCTCTTTGATCTAGGATTGATTTTTTTCTAATTTCATTTTCTATCCTTAACTATGTAAAAGATGCTTCTTACGTCACTGCCCCCTTATCAGATCATAAATTAATTGCAATAAAATCAATGATAATCCGAGAATGAGGGGCTATTGGAAACTTAATAATGCCTTGTTAAAGGACAAAAAATATAATGATAGTATCATCAATCTTACCAAATAATTATTTACCGGATTATCCAGAGATTATAAAACAAATTGGGAGTTTTTTTAAAATATAAAGCTAGATCGCAGTTAAAAGAAGCAAGGAACTTAAAGATATTAAACATAAAACTGATTCTGAGTTGATTAATAGACTTAATGTATTAATAGCTAAAGATAAGATTACAGTATAGAAGAAAATTTGGGAAATAAACCAAATTTAATCTGGAATTTGACAGAGCTTAGAGTTGGCGCATAGGAGGGGGAGAAGAATTCTAGCTATTTTTTTGCCCTGGAAAAAAGAAACGCTCTTTCAGCACTTAACATCGATGGAGTTACCTCTAAAGACCCAAAAGAAATATCAGAATTTGTTACCAAGTTTTATTGCAATCTTTATACCTCTAAGTTTAACTATGACATCTGTGAAAAGTTTACTGATATAATTAAACACCGTCTTACAATTATTAATCGTGAGTATAGTCAAATTTGTGATTTGCTGATTTGTCAATAGATGAAATTGCTCTCCATTCAATGAAAAAAGGTAAATCCCCTCGACTGGCTTTCAGTAGAATTCTATCTTTACTTTTGGGAGCTTATTAAATTGCCTTTATTTCATATAAGGAATGCATTAGTCAGGGAGAGATGACCGCTACCATGAAACAGGGAGTTATATCCCTTATCCCCAAGTCAAGCAAGGACCCTTTATTAATTGACAACTGGTGGCCTATTATTTTGTTAATATTAGATTATAAAATATTAGCCTCTGTTTATGCTAAAAGATTAAGTACTGGTCTAGATCACATTATTTCAGAATCTCAGTCGAGATTCATGAAAGGCCGTCACATATCTAATAATATAAGGTTAGTATTAGATGTGCTGGATTATTCTAATCTAATAAATTCAGATGGTCTCATACTTTTTCTTGACTTTCAAAAAGCTTTTGATTCCATAGAACACTAATTTCTTTTCCGCACTCTGGAATTATTTGGATTTGGTAAATCATTCATTGATATTGTAACCATGTTTTTTTGGAGGGTAAAAAACAGTTACCTGGAATTGGTGGATCAATTTTCATATGCCTCGGGTCTAAAACTCAATATTTTGAAATGTGAAATTGTCTCAATTCATGATATAGATGATACATCATTGGAAGGTATCCCAGTTAAAAACAGTGTAAAATATCTAGGTTCATATCACTAAAAATCCAGTTACCAGACAAAATTGAAACTTTGCTGATAAAATGATAAAAACTAAAAACGTCGTTAACATCTGGCTTCAGAGAGATCGTTCATTATATGGAAGAGTCCTTTTATCTAAGGTGGAAGGGCTCTCTCGCTTTGTATACCCGGCTCACATGTTTATCAATGATAAAGCTATAAAGGAACTTAACTAAATATTTTTGGATT
The DNA here is from genome assembly GCA_031834385.1 of Semotilus atromaculatus. Lineage (NCBI taxonomy): Eukaryota > Metazoa > Chordata > Actinopteri > Cypriniformes > Leuciscidae > Semotilus > Semotilus atromaculatus. The sequence continues at coordinate 22,020,969 of JAULUF010000005.1, read as the reverse complement.
TCATTTGGAAAAATAGGCCTCACAAATTAAAAAATAAAATTACTCTCTAATTCCAGAGGTGAAGGTGGCCTTGACTTTTTGGATTTTGCTGATACTATAAACACCTTAAAAGTAAACTGGCTGAAAAGATGTCTTGTGAACCCGGTGTCGTTATGGTTTTTCATTCCTAATAATATATTCAACAAACTTGGTGGCCTGTCTTTCCTATTAAAGTGTAACTTTTTGCCTGGCAAGTTATCCCTTTCCTTATCTAACTTTCATCAGCAATGCCTTCTTTCATGGAAATTGTGTTTTGTCCATAGCTTTTCATCCCACAAAGCTCTACTATGGAACAAAGTGGATATAACCGTTAGAATAAGTCTCTCTTTTTTCCTAGATGGTTCAACAATAACTTTCAATTCAATTCAATTCAATTTTATTTATGTATAGCACACTTAAAACAACCAAGGTTGACCAAGGTACTTCACAAGGTAAATACAACAACAATACACTACTCACACAATAAAAATACTGCAATAGAGCACTATAATATACTATAAATAAGATGTAATAATATTTACATTAAAAGATAAAAATAAAAAGTTGTCAGGAATGGTAACAGACTTAACTCGAATGAAACGCCAATGAGAAGAGATATGTTTTTAGCAATGATTCAAAACATTCTAGAGTTGGACAGGTTCTGATATGGAGTGGCAGTTTGTTCCACAGAGTAGGAGCAGCAACGCTGAAGGCTCGATCACCTCTAGTTTTAAGTCTGCTTCTAGGCACATCCAAGAGGAGGAGATTGGCAGACCTCAGCACTCTAGCTGGGGTATGGACATGGAGAAGCTCCTTTAGATACAATGGAGCCAAACCATTTAGACATTTAAACGCTAGGAGTAAGATTTTAAAATTGATCCTGTAATCGACAGGGAGCCAATGAAGATGACGCAATAATGTGGAGTAATGTGGTCCCTCTTTCTCTTTCCTGTCAGGACGCGGGCAGCGGCATTTTGAACTAGCTGCAGACGCTGGATTGATGATTTGTCTAAGCCCACATATAAGGAGTTACAGTAGTCAAGGCGAGAAGTTATAAGAGCATTTATCGCCCTCTCCAAGTCCTTAGGAGGGAGATAAGCCTTTACCTTGGCTATAGTTCTCAACTGAAAGAAGCACGATCTAACAGTGGCAGATATCTGTTTGTCAAGTTTGAATGCGCCATCTAACATAACGCCAAGACTCCGAACAGTTGAGCGACTGTTTACAGTTAGAGGGCCGAGGGAATCAACATCCAGCAAATCATGGTGTCCAAACACCATGATCTCTGTTTTGTCGCTATTTAGGTTGAGGAAATTTAAATTCATCCACGTTTTAATGTCTTTCAAACAATCAAACAGTGGCTGTAGTGGGCTCTTTTGTATCCAAAGTTTTGTCCTTAACTTTTGTATCCAAAGTAAAATAAAAATAAAAAAAATAAAAAAAAAATTTGTATCCAAAGTTAAGGAAATTCATTATAAAATCCTTCATAAAATCTATCCTGTTAACTTATCCATCTCTAAATATTCTGATATTGATTAAACTTGTTCTTTTTGTGGTTTTGTTGAAGAAACAGTTGCCCATTTATTTTGTAATTGTAATGTAACCAATAGATTTTGGGCTGAATTAAGCTATTTTCTTTTTAGCCCTACAAATGTGACTCACACCTTCATTCTCAAAGAGTTTATCTTTTATTATGAAAACCTAAAGTTGCGGTCCCTTGAATATGTTGTTAATTTCTTTATCATGTATGCAAAATTCTTCATCCACAAGCAAAAATGGCTTAAGTCTCCTTTAAAGGGGTCATGACATGAGAAACCAAATTTGCCTTGATCTTTTGGTATATAAGAGATCTAAGTACTATTAAAACTTCCTGCAAGTTTCATAGCTTAAGACGCAATCCCCATTAAAAACGAAGCATTTATTTAATCAACTCTAAATACAGCTCGTTCTAGATCTTTTGTACGAAGTGACGATACGAAGTGATGTACCAGTCGTTTGCATGTGACCGCCTCCAGCGCAGGACAACTACGCCTCATTTCGCATCATCGCATGCGTTGTCGTGCAGTGAATGGGTCTGTTTACAAGGAGATTGCGATGCCACGCAGATGTGCTGTTCCTGGCTGTGGACAAACAACATGTTTGAATACGCTGCCGAACGATCCAGACGTCAGGGAAAGCAGTTGGATGCAGTTTATTTGCTGCATATGCAGCCCGCCATAGCCTTATTTAAACGGTGAGTGATCAGATGAGTGTGACAGGGCGCATGTTACTGAAAGAACGAGCAGAGAGAGAGAGAGAGAGCCACGGCTGCGCGCCCGCCTTCAAACTGTCTTGCTCTCTCTCTCTCTCTCTCTCTCTCTCGCATATGAATCAAAATCAATTGAGAATTGACACTGGTAAAAGATCGGAAGACTGAAGTTTCACGTGGTGGAGCATTGTGTAGTCTACATGTGATACAAAATGATTAACGTTAATTTATGCATAAGCAGCACTGACGTTAGCCAATCATAACAGTGGGCGTTAACACTGAACTCTTAAAGGGGAAACACCTCCAAAACAGACTGTTTGAATCAGAGGTTGAGAAATAGGGTGGGAAAGGGTCATACATCACTACATTTTTAAAGTTTTTTTGTACAAAAAACTATAGTAATACTATAATTGCACCTAAGGGAACATAATAATAAATAAATAAAACTATGTGACCCCTTTAAGCTTTCCTCTTTTTCTTGCTGAATTTAACTCTATTTCATCCCTTAGACTTATAAATAACAAAAAAAAAAGTGCAACATTTTTTATGCTTTAGGATGATTTATTCAAATATATGACTTAATCTTATTATTATGCTTTTATTTTTTTGTGTGTATGTATACATAGTTTGATGTACGGTATGCAAATCCAGTATATTCATGTAGTGTATCATTGTTTGTTCATTGTAAATGAAGCTGAGCTTCTTCCCTGAGCTTGTAGTATAAGTTCTGCAATATATACAGTGAAGAAAATAAGTATTTGAACACCCTGCTATTTTGCAAGTTCTCCCACTTAGAAATCATGGAGGGGTCTGAAATTGTCATCGTAGGTGCATGTCCACTGTGAGAGACATAATCTAAAAAAAAATCCAGAAATCACAATGTATGATTTTTTAACTATTTATTTGTAAGATACAGGTGCAAATAAGTATTTGAACACCTGTCTATCAGCTAGAATTCTGACCCTCAAAGACCTCTTAGTCTGCTTTTAAAATGTCCACCTCCACTCCATTTATTATCCTAAATTAGAGATGCACCTGTTTGAGGTCGTTAGCTGCATAAAGACCCCTGTCCACCCCACACAATCAGCAAGAATCCAACTACTAACATGGCCAAGACCAAAGAGCTGTCTAAAGACACTAGAGACAAAATTGTACACCTCCACAAGGCTGGAAAGGGCTACGGGGAAATTGCCAAGCAGCTTGGTGAAAAAAGGTCCACTGTTGGAGCAATCATTAGAAAATGGAAGAAGCTAAACATGACTGTCAATCTCCCTCGGACTGGGGCTCCATACAAGATCTCACCTTGTGGGGTCTCAATGATCCTAAGAAAGGTGAGAAATCAGCCCAGAACTACACAGGAGGAGCTGGTCAATGACCTGAAAAGAGCTGGGACCACCGTTTCCAAGGTTACTGTTGGTAATACACTAAGACGTCATGGTTTGAAATCATGCATGGCACGGAAGGTTCCCCTGCTTAAACCAGCGCATGTCCAGGCCCGTCTTAAGTTTGCCAATGACCATTTGGATGATCCAGAGGAGTCATGGGAGAAAGTCATGTGGTCAGATGAGATCAAATTAGAACTTTTTGGTCATAATTCCACTAACCGTGTTTGGAGGAAGAAGAATGATGAGTACCATCCCAAGAACACCATCGCTACTGTGAAGCATGGGGGTGGTAGCATCATGCTTTGGGGGTGTTTTTCTGCACATGGGACAGGGTGACTGCACTGTATTAAGGAGAGGATGACTGGGGCCATGTATTGCGAGATTTTGGGGAACAACCTCCTTCCCTCAGTTAGAGCATTGAAGATGGGTCGAGGCTAGGTCTTCCAACATGACAATGACCCGAAGCACACAGCCAGGATAACCAAGGAGTGGCTCTGTAAGAAGCATATCAAGGTTCTGGCGTGGCCTAGCCAGTCTCCAGACCTAAACCCAATAGAGAATCTTTGGAGGGAGCTCAAACTCCGTGTTTCTCAGCGACAGCCCAGAAACCTGACTGATCTAGAGAAGATCTGTGTGGAGGAGTGGGCCAAAATCCCTCCTGCAGTTTGTGCAAACCTGGTGAAAAACTACAGGAAACGTTTGACCTCTGTAATTGCAAACAAAGGCTACTGTACCAAATATTAACATTGATTTTCTCAGGTGTTCAAATACTTATTTGCAGCTGTATCTTACAAATAAATAGGTAAAAAATCATACATTTTGATTTCTGGATTTTTGTTTTTTAGATTATGTCTCTCACAGTGGACATGCACCTACGATGACAATTTCAGACCCCTCCATGATTTCTAAGTGGGAGAACTTGCAAAATAGCAGGGTGTTCAAATACTTATTTTCTTCACAGTATATATAAAAAATTGTTAGTCTAACTGCTTTTATTGTTCTCATTTGTAAGTAGCTTTGGATAAAAGGGTCTGCTAAATGAATAAATGTAAATGTAAGCTGAAAACGCAAAGGGTGGTCACACCAAATATTAATTTAATTTAATTCATATAAGTTTTTGGTAAATAAAATGTATTTATGACATTATTTTTTTAAAGCATAGGCCTAGTCACTCAGTTATGTTAGCTTGTTTTTTTCTGTTTCTTTCTGATTCACCTGGTTACTTGTTCTAAACGGCAGCCCCCATGAGGCGACCCGCTTCGTGCAAAATAAAACGGCTTTTAGGACTATTAGCTATTAGGCTACATCTGGGGTTTTTAATTTAATGTATGTGCAAATCAATGTAAACATATATCTCAAAATAACTTAATTTCTTTGTACAACTTTTTTATAATGGCGAAAATTTGCTGAGTGCACTTTTAAACATATGATGGTCCTTCTTTACGTCATGTCCCAGAGCGTAGCCTTATTGGCCTGTCTACCCTGGCTGGCAGCATTTTAAATAAGAAGACGTAGGCTATAATGGCCAAAAAAATGGTTTCTGTTGGCAAGCTTGGTTTTGACTCAGTTAAAATGTGTGGCTGGAATGTCATCAGTTTGTTTATTGCAACAGAATAGCGATGGCAATCTCAGCAGCAGCAACAGGAGTGGCATGAGGAGAAGGAGGAGGAGACAGAGAAACTCGGGCACATGATGAGGATGAGAGTGACTCAACATTCAGGTGCGGCGCCTTCAGATGGGCGGATCTGATCTCTGTGGCCGGGCTGGGACATTGTCCGAACTTCCCCTAAACACTGGATTCCCGGATCCCGGTGCTGCCTGCAGTACTAACCCGACATTAACCGACCGCCCTAGCAGGAACTTCTTGTGCCAAGTCTTTCCCCAGCCGGGGCGTACTTGGAAAATGTGGGTTAAAGTGTGTTCGGTGAGCTTTTCTTTAGCTTTGAGTTTGATCTTATTATCTTATAGCATATGCGGCTAGTTAAGTAGCTAGCCTAGCTGCATTTCAAAATAACTGAGTAAATTACAGCCGACGTGTTGCTGATTTGAGTAATGTAACGTTACACAAGTTTGACCAAGTGGTTAACGGAGACGGAACTTTAGAAGCAGATTAAGGCGAGAGTTCAATTTGAGGTTTGGTATGACGGTATGTTTTTACAGGTGTGTAACGTTACTGTTTAATCGATCCATGATTCTGAGTTTCTAAGGATTACTGCGCGAGATTTTCTTGTGATACAGACGTAAGGTCGCTTATCTAAGAAGGACAATCAGTTTATGATTACCGTATAGAAACGAACAGAATAAAGTGAATCTGCTTCTAAATCTACAGATGATTCTGCTTCTTGTAATTTTACCGTGATTTTACTGTTTATTCCAGTTGTAGTATTAGAGCACCGAATAGTTTCACTTTTAATTTTGACGTGTTTGCATTGAGGGATTTAGACGTGTTATGACACCAAAATGATTTTCTTTTTTTTGTCTGATAAGCGGACCTAGGCTTAGGTGTGTCAGTTTCACTTCTCTTCCACATTTTTCGTGTTAAAAGGATCACATTTCCCTGAAGGACATTACTGTTATCATACTGCCTTCATTTTAGTCCAAAAAAAAAGTGTTGTGATGAGAAGCTTGTGCCCTCCTCGCAACGCCAGCTCAGGAAAAAAACATGTCCCTTCCTGTTTTCATGGAACATTTGGGCAGTTTACTGAGTATCTAGCTTTGTCTTGATTCAGCAGTAAGTTTTATGTGTGCTTTTAATCGTTCTGTCCACTGTTTTGGTTTCAATTGTAAGGGGAAGTGTGTGTGTGTGTGTGTACACATATATCCTGATTTCCATCCATAAACCCTAGCGTAAAGCTAGTACATGTGGTTTCGAGGGTGTCATTTGTCTGTCAGAGTGGGAGAAGCTAAATTTAGTGCCACAGCTGCTGTTCTGGGGGTGCATGTCTAAATAATTTGAACAAGATCCTTAAGTAATACCTGTCTCTTTCTTCCTTTTTTCTAGGATTAGGGCTTGAAGGGGACCGACTAGGACTTGTCTCACTTCCGGCTTGAACCTGCATTCCTACAGTGTCTTTGAGTAACAGTGATCTTTGAAAGTGAGGGAAGCTACCAGCCCCTGCATGCATTGGCTAAACAGGCAGAATGGAATTGTTGTGACTGAGATGCCATCTACATATCTGGGAAATCAAGATTTGGAATCAAAACAATTTGCCATTTATTTCTGGGTGATTTGGTCCCTGACAAACTCATAACTCTGCATTATGAGCACCATCAGTGATTAAAGACCTACTTACTTTGTAACCTGAGTCATTTGATACTGAACCACAACAATGTGGTAATGTGTTTGCACTTGAAGGCGAGGTGACAAAGTACATTTCACATAGATTTTAAGCAATGGAAATATTACTTGAAATTTAAAGAGTGTTTTAAAATGAACTAAGAATATTGCACGGACAATACAGAATCACTAATTCATAAATGGGAATGCACTGAAATCAAACTGATGCATCATTTCGCACTTGAATTCTGAGGAACATTGGAAAGACGATCACATGATGCTTGCAGTATTTCACCCAAAACTCTAAACCTCCTGGCATTTTAAGACACAGGAAAAGTGATATAAAGGTGTTGAAAGCTGGTAAACTTGTTTCATGAGGACACATTTTGAACAGAAGAATGGCGGGAAAAGACTACCATCACCTCTTCAAGCTGCTCATCATTGGTGACTCCAGTCAGTACTTTTGTATTTTTATACACTTGCTAACAAATTGTTTTTTCCCCCAGCTTTTTTTTATCTGACTCTTTAATGGAGAACCTAATCAGACAGAGAGAATTACTAATATTTGGCAAAAAAATAAGTATTTAAGCCCAACTATTTCTGTAGCACCCTGTCCATTATTAAGAATGCTAGAGATGTGTGCATTTACTGCACAATTTAAGCTGAAATGAAACTGAGAGTAACATCAGTCCTCATCCCTACATGAATTTAGTAATTTGAACAGTTCATGAGTATGTATACTATGCACTTGTGTGGTATGCGTACTGTGACAATGATCTCTGAAAGTTTTAGCTACATCGCTTGAGTAGTTGTCCTTTGCTTTCATATTAAATGCACATAAAAAAAACAATTAAGGTACTTGGTTCAATTCAGCAGTATATAGGATTTTGAGGGGGTATTCACAAAAAGTGAATTTAAACAGTACGAGGTTTTAAAAAAAAACATACTTGATGTGAATTGTTGAATTTTTTTTTTTTTTTTTTTAATGAGTGAATTTTCGTTTAATGCTGACTTTAACAAGCCTGTTTATGCATCCACTTTCATAGAACACTTTGTTTGTTTGCAAATGTGTAATCTTGATTATTTACACTCAGTAATGCATTCTCAAGTCAAGAGTTCATCATGTTTGTGTGGTATTAACCACAGCTGCCTCATCTAGTCTGTTGTTGCCACTGACATGCTGTAATTGTGCAGCTAAGTAGCATTTGTCTCCATAAAAATGAATAGGCTCATGAATGCCAGTTGACCCCTGAATATTGTGACCTTTGTCACAAAGGGAAATCTTAAGCAGGGTTAAGTTGTATGGTGCCGATGGATGATTTGTCTTTTTGTTAGTGTTGTTGTATTCACGCTATGCCATTGCACTTATTTTTATTTTTTGTGGGAACATTTTATTGCCATTTTATTCTCATATATTATTTATTTTTTAAAATGTTAATATAAGTATCTATTTATTACTATAATCTTGTTTTATTATAGAAAATACGGTCATGTTTAATTCAAAATATAAATTCACTGAGGTATTACAGATGAACATTTAACAAATGCTACTCTGACTCTGTTGCAGATGTAGGGAAAAGCAGTTTGCTCCTACGATTCGCAGACAACTCATTCTCCGGTGAGTCTGCTTGGCACAGAATGTGTGTGTCTCTGAGAGAGAGAGAGACAGAAAATGAGGGTCTGTAAATATATGATCTGATTCATTGTTTTCATGTCCAAGACAAAGTGAGAGTGAATGCTTGCTTGACAGTGTTTAAAGAGTTGAAATGTAATAAAATCATGCTCTTGTGCTCCTCACAGGAAGTTACATAACCACTATTGGAGTTGACTTCAAGATCCGCACAGTAGAGATTGATGGAGAAAGAGTTAAACTCCAGATCTGGGACACTGCAGGGCAGGAAAGGTTCAGAACCATCACCTCAACGTAAGCCTCGCTCTAGTCAAACCATAAAGTTTTGATCTGTTTGACCATTCTTATGATCTCACGTGGTCTCCCCCTTACATGTTTGCTGTATTCCTCTAGGTATTACAGAAACACTCATGGTGTCATCATTGTTTACGATGTTACAAACCCTGAATCATTTGTCAACGTGAAAAGGTGGTTAAACGAAATCTCACAGAACTGTGACAACGTCTGCAAAATATTAGGTTAGTGTAAACGCACAACTTTACGTTTTATTAACTTAATTTACTTCCCTGTTATGTATTGTGATATGAAAAGAAATGTTTTGGTTATATATTCCGAATTTGTTGTAGGCCAACTTTTAATATTCCTTTTCGCTATGATCACTAACAGTGGGAAACAAGAATGATGATCCTTCTAAAAGGCTTGTGGACAGCCAAGATGCTCTGCGCTTTGGAGAGTCAGTTGGTGTGAGGTTGTTTGAGACGAGCGCTAAAGAGAATATCAACGTAGAAGAGGTGAGGTTTGTTTTGCTGTGATCTGGATTCACAAAATTTGAAATTTAAGTTCATTTAAAGGTGCAGTAAGTGATTTCTGAGAAACACTGTTGAAAGTGGATCGGACTGAGCAGCACAACACACTTGTAGCCAATCAGCAGCAGGGGGTGTAAACACGCTTGATGGGGCAGGAGAGAGCGAGAGATTGAGCAAGAGGGAGATTTGAAGAAACACTGTAGAAAGAGAGATGGCTGAGAGACATTACAAAAGAGAGGAATATCACTGGAAAAGGAAGGATTATGATCAGCTTTAGGACCTGTGGTAACATTAGAAAAACTTCCCAGCACTGGAGAGTCCTAAGCGGGAAGGTCTGAAAGTAGACGTAGAGGTTACGTTTCCACCATCGGTGGAACTGTTCCATTTCGTACTGATCCTGGCCAGCCGGTACGGTTCATTTTCCACTGGGGCTGATAATGGCCACTTTTTGAAATGTAATACAAAAGCGTCAGTTGTTGCCTTGATGACACATACGTTCACAGATGATATGAGATGTATAGAGTGACCACCACGTTATGTAGAATAATCAGATATTTCTTTAAATTGTATTTTCATTGTTGTTAGGGGTGGGACAAAATATCGGTAGGGCAATATGCATTTGTCCTCCTCCATGCGATACGAGAATCGATACACTGGTGCCAAATATAGATTTTTAATTAATAAAATAAGACTCTAAATAGATTTCCCTGTTCCGTAAACATAAATTTACTAGCCTAGTAAAATAATAGATACCCCAGCCACGTTTAAGTTCAAAGTCCGGACACACTTTGGCTTTTCTACGATTTAATGGGACAAACATGTTGTAAATGGACATCTTTGACGCTCTTCACCGAGAGCTTGCACAGATACACACGGGAGCATTTGAAAACAGGTGTCTATTAGCGGATATATTAGGGATCCGCTGATAGATGTCTGCTTTCCAACGCTCCTGTGCGTACCTGTGTAAGCGCTTGGTGAAGTCTATTTACAACATGTTTTGGAAGCGTTGCTCACTGTAACCAATCACAGACATATATGTTGAGTGCTAACACGCTTGTTTGGTTTTAAAATACCCAAGTCAGAACCTTTGACAACAGTATTCCCAGGTTTATTTTCAGGAAGCTGGTAAACACTGAGATGTCCCCAGGTTTAAATAAAAGAGGTTGGTCAATTTTGAAATGTACAGACTGAAAAACGTTTTGTGTTGTTTTCTAACAGTTTGGACTTTGATAAAGAGAGAACCTGCACTTCACCTTTTCACTGCATTTTGTTTTCATAGGTAGACAGATATCATGATGTATCATTATAGGATTGTCTAGCAATATATCAGAATTGTAGTGTATTGCAGATTATCGTGTATCGTGAGCCATGTATTGTGTATCATATCGTATTGTGAGTACCCTTTGATTCCCACCCCTAGTTTGTGTTTACGTCCCTCAAATAGTGCACTTAGCCAGCTACAGAGAAACTGGCAGCCAGGCAACAGACAAGTGATCAATTCTGAGTTGTGACATCACTTCATGGGTTCTACCGGAATAGGAATTCCAGACTGAGAACGGTTTGTTATCGTGCCGTACCAGGCTTAAGTAGAAACACAACTGGAACCTTTCCTTACCATTCTAAGAACCGTTCTGCCCGACGATAGAAAAGCGGCTATGGATTTGAGTGTGTGCCTCTGGTGACTAACAATGAACTCTTGCTTGTATATATTTGTGTGTACTGTATGTTAATTTTTTGTTCTTCCTTGTCGTTTGTTTGTCTGTAATCTTTGGTTTATTTTACTTCGCTTCTGCTATGAATAAGAAACCCATCTACTCTTGTATTGCGTGTTTGTGCATTTTGGTAGCGGAGCAATGAAGGGAGGGGTCTGTTTGTTTGGGTTGATTTTAAATATCAACAGTGTTTCTCAGAAATCACTGTTTGATAACGTAGTTAAACTAAAGGCTAATCATATTAATTACCGTTATGTGATTGTGCATTGTAGAGAGCGATACATAAAACGCATTACCATTCTGATACATCGACTTGTATGCGAGCCTGTATAATTCACTCTTCCACTTCTTCTGAATTAGTTTCTGGTTCAAACATATATGGCTGAATGAAACCAGTATTTCCACTTGCCATTGTGCAGCGTTTACTACAGTAAAGTTGACCTAGTGAATCTCTGAGCTGCTTTGAGTGAGTGGAGACGGGGCTAATTTTCCATATTCATGTGTCCGCGTATACTAAATGAAGGAAGAGTGTAAGAGGTACATTCAAGCTATTTTAAGGCATTGATAAATAAAAAATCATTTAAGCTCAAATTCATGAAAAAAAATCAACATTTTATTTTAGCTTGAATAGAATGTTTAAAGTTTTCAACTTAAGAAAACACATTTAGCCTTTCTGTCCACTTTGATGTGTTAAATTAAAATGTATAATATGCATGCCTTATATTGTTTTCTGTTTGCAGATGTTCATGGCTTTCACCCACATGGTCCTTCGGGCCAAGAAACAGAGCCAAAGTCGAGCAGAAAGAGAGAGAGAGAGAGAAAAGGACACTGTCCATATTAATTCCCACAGGGATAGAGAGAGGAGGAAGAAAGGGAAGAAATGCTGTTAGAGCAGAGGTGTTTGGAAGATGTGGAAAGGACGACGAATCAAACACCTTTGCAATTTTGTTCATTTGCGTCAACTTAACAGATCAGAAATGTGACTTTTTTATGTTAACACTGCGCTTAGATAAAGCCAAGAGGAATAAAATCACTATTATGTGCCGAACATCTGCGTTTGTTTACACGTTTATCTTTTTTTTTGTTTTTTTTTTTGTGCTTTTTACAAAAGGGGAATTGACTGGCATGTTTTTACACTGGTATCAAAAGCTTGGTCCAGGAAATACACTATACACAAACTGTCTAATGTGTACCACTATTATTTGTGAGAGATGTTTTGTGTTGGGTTGCAATTGACCTGGTATGTCAATAATGTATGCAAATAATGAATAAGCAATAAAACATGATTTTAACGGAATGTTCACTTTCTTCTTTCAATACAACTCTGTTCAACTTGTACAAAAATGCACGTGTTTTTCCTGAATTAAACCTATTAAATAAATGGTGAAAGCACCGCTTCTTTAAGTTATTTTATTGACCTTTGAATCATGTTTGTTAAATCATACATGAAACATAAACTTTTTTTTTTAAATATACTAAATGTATTCTGTTAAATGTCATCAGAATACAAATGAGAAAAGAGTTAAAGAGCTGAAAACTCAAAATCAAAATATCCAAAACTAATGTCTATAGATAGAAGTTGTGGATATATCTTGCTGGATATTACCTTTAATAAATGTGTCAATATTTGTTGTTCAGTTCAGAGACATGACCAAAATAAATGATAGACTTTTACCTTATTAGTGAGAAAGTATTTTTTTGTGAATTTTTTTATTTATTTGGTTTCATACAACAAACAGACAAGATAAACAAGGCATATACATGTACAAAAAATACATTATACACACCCTCATTTACTCACTCAACCCAAAAAATAAAAAAAAAGTATTTTTGTTGCAAGGACCAAATCTTTTTCCAATAAATTTTTTTTAAATAAATAATTCCAGGAAAAGATTTCATGAGATACAAAAATAATAGTTGAAAGAAAAGGCGATCAAACTGAAAACTCCTGTCTCCTTAAATTCCCATCTGTTTGCAGTCGGCTCTGTGTCAGCTGACCGATGTCGTGGAATAGTGACGTCACCACCAACATGGCTGCCGAAAGCGAGTGAGTATGATGTAGCTGGAAAATACTGACAAAAACATGTATTAATTACTCATTTCTATATAAATCCAGAGTTGATTGACATATGAACTAAAATACCTTATTTGGAAGACTTGAATTGCATACTTGTTAGCGGTACAAGAGAGCTGTCATATATGTGACTAACATGTACATGCTATTAAGTACATTCCGTGATATGTGATATCATAATTTAAATGATACAATCTAATTTATATGATACAATCTAATTTATACAGAAAACTACATAAATCATTTAGTCCGAGAATAACAGTAAATAAGTAAATCCATAGTTAAGTTGTTCGGACTTAACCGGTGTAGTCATGGGCGTTGCAATTGTCAGTATCTAAGTAAACAAATGGCTAAGTGTTTTACTGTGTGCCTTTGACCAAGCGTCTCTGGTTATCTGATGTGTCATACTCATGTTAATGTTACATTAAAGCAGTTCTACTCGAAATTCACATCTTTTTGACACCACAGTGTCCTGTCTGAAATTGAAGTGCTGCAGTCCATCTACTTGGATGAGCTCAGTGTTACTCAGAGAGATGAGGGGTAAATGTTTTATAATTTATTGCTCTTTTAGTTTTTCATAAATTTCCTGAGATAACAATATAGTTAACTGTTATTAACCTGAACAGAAATAAAGATGTCAAATTTATCTCAATTAGAGGGTGGACAGTCAGTTTGGTACTCTATCCCTCCACTGCGGAGGACTGTCTCTCTCAGTTTGTCCGTCTTACACTGACAATGGATCTGAACTCTCAGGTTTGTTGGTTAAATTGCTATAATATTTGACTACGGTAATGGATCTAACAAGTTTTGTATTTACTTGACACTCCTTTATAGCAATTTACTTTCTGTTGTATTTTTTTATTGATTTTCAGTATCCATATTCATCCCCTTGCATCTCTATTCACAATCCACGTGGACTCTCGGATGATAAATTGCTCAGGTGATTGATTATTATTAGATATTGTTATGTTTAAACTTCAGAATGTGTCTGTTTCACTTCTTACTCTTTCCAGTGTTTTAACATGCTGCTCTTTTGTCAGTTTACAGAGCAGTTTGCAGAAGGAGGCAGAGTCATGTATGGGGACACCTGTACTGTATCAGCTCATAGAGGTTAGATTCCTTATTCGGTCCATAACTACACAAACTTTTGAATGTTTGGGGTCAATACGTTTTTTTAAAGGAATTTACACTTTTATTCAGCTGAATGTCAGATGCATTAATTTAATCAAAAGTAACAGTAACAAGACATTATTAATGTAAAAAAAATCTATTTCAAATATATGCTTTTCTTTTGAACTGTCTATTCATCAAAAGAATCCTGATTTTTTTTTTTTTATCTCTGATTCCCGAACAATATTAAGCAGCACAACTGTTTTCAACTTTGATAATAATAAATGTTTCTTGTGCAGCAAAACAGCACATTTAAAATAATTTTTGAAGGATCTTGTGACACTGAAGACTGAAGTAATGATGCTGAAAATGTAGCTTTGCCACCACAGGAATAAATGGCATTTTAAAATAAGAGACATTTTTCTAATAAAACGCTTCAACCTCAAACGGTAGTGTATATTCCTTTTATCTTGTGTTTGTCTCAAATGATTTCTCTATTTTATCCTCACAGAGTGCTAAAGAGATACTGACTGAGAGCAATATTCCCCATGGAAACTGTGTCATCTGCCTGTACGGCTTTAAGGTGGGGTGTTTTAATTGTGAGAGTACCATACAAATATGCACATAATGTGCACTGTGGCCTGTTTGTAAAATTGAACTTGTTCCTCTTCCTCTGATTTGTCCTAACCAAAGGAAGGGGAAGTGTTCACTAAAACCAGCTGCTATCACTATTTCCACTCGCACTGCCTTGGCCGCTACATCACTCACTCTGAGATGGAGCTGCAGGACCGTGAGAGGGAGCTGGAGGAGGATAAAACTAGAGACCAGATGGAAAAAGAGGTGGGGCTGTTCATCACAGCAGAGAATACTTACAGTCTCCTTATCTTGTATCCACCTTGTTTTTCAACACAGAAGTAAGGTGTTTTCTGTGACTGTGCAAGACGTCCGATTTATTAGCCTCTATAGAGAAAAAACTAGAAGAATATATCAAAGTGCAGTAAACCATAGATCTGTTTGCACTACAAACCAGTGTTTATAATTAAGACACTACATTAAAATAATATGGTAAGAAATACCAGTTTGCAATATCAAACAGCATAACAAGCTGTTTTGTACAGCTAAAAATAACTGGAAGCCAGACATATTCAAATTACGAAATGGCCCACTCTTACCTGAAAAATATGGTGGATACTTCAATATAGTTTCTGTACTGTTTTGCCTTAGAGCAACAACGGTACAGTGGTAAATATGAAGCATTTTGCTCTAATACATCCCAGTCAAAGATTTTGTATATTATGTAATTATTATATAATCTGCTTCAACATTTCTTTGAATGTATAGCTAATTGCAAAACATAAATGTGCAGTGAGGTATGCTGTAAACAAAAGGCATTTTTTATATAAATGAGATTCTTTCATTAACAGGAGTTGGCTGTTGTTTGCCCTGTGTGTCGAGAGCCTGTGACCTACGATTTGGATGCCCTTCTTTCCTCCCCTGCTCCAATTTTCACTCAGGTAAGACATACAGGCACAGTGTATCATTCTCTGTGGACAGGGTTTTAGCAGTTGGGTCAAGCTAAACTGGCCTGGGCATGACGTTTATCATTGTTAGAAATGTCAAGTGGACAAAGTCACTCTTGTGTTCAGTGCCAAGCAGTAGATTTTTTTTAAACAGTGCATCATTGTCCCATGTGCAGTCCCTCTTGTTGTAGCTGACTATGCCAGGATGTCTAGTTTGAAAGCTCAACACCCTAATGTATGCTCACTGGTCACATGCTGTGGATACACATGAACATTGTGTTTATTATTGCTTCACTCACAGCAGGATGATGTGGTCATCGGTGGGGAATTTAGAACGAAATGGGCAGCGCTCCAGAAGATTCTGGAACGGCAGAAGGAAAAGGGTGGGGTTATTGACCCAGAAGAAGAGTCTAATCGGTTCCTAATTCACATTAACGAGGTAAATCCTGGATGGAACATTCCGATTTGACATGTTCGGCCGCATACACAATACAAAGTTTTGGGAGTCACTGCATTCAAAATAAAACAATGTATAATAATAAAAAGAATTTATAATATATGGCCAATTTAAAGGCCAATATTTTATAGATCTCGCCCACACGAGTGATTTTATAGATTATCATGACAGAATATGCTAATCAAAGACTTGAAGATAGTTAACTCCACATCAGCAACATAAATTCATCAACTAACCATTCAGAAATGTCCTGTTGCAATCCACATGTTGTCACTTCTTCTTGAGTCTCTCCATCATTGTCCGTCTCCAGTTTAAACATAAAAGGTAGAACAGTTTTTGACAATTTGGTGCTTGTCTGCGTGGTAATTGGAGCTGCTAACACACGCACACGCACACACACACACACACACACACAAGCTCTTGAATGGGAGCAGCAGCTCATTTGCATTTAAAGGGACACACACGTAACGACGCGTTTTTACTGACCCTCAAAAAGGGAAAATTTTAACATGCTGTAAAAACTTATCTGTGGGGTCATTTGAGCTAAAACTTTTCATATACACTCTGGGGACAACAGTGTATTTTACATGTTGTAAAATGGGACGTTATACCACCCCGTTAAAAATTGTGTACATGCTTTTACATACAGGTGAAACTCAAAAAATTTGAATATCGTGCAAAAGTTCATGTATTTCAGTAATTCAAATTAAAAGGTGAAACTATATATAACTATATACATATGCATGATTATACTTTTCAGATGGACGACATTTCTGTATTTAAAATCCCTTTTTTTTTCTTTTCTTTTTTTTTTTTTCATGTAATATTCTAATTTCCTGAATTTGGGGTTTTCATAAGCTGTAAGCCATAATAATCATCAAAATTATAACTTTTGCACGATATTCAAATTTTTTGAGTTTCACCTGTATTATTTAGTAAATGTTATGTACTTATTTATAATAGAAATGATGTATGTGTATATATATATATACACACACACACACACTTAAAAAAAAATATATATATATATATATCACCCTGAAAAGGAGCGACAATTGTGGACTTTGAGATCTCAATGTCAGTATCTGAATGAATAAATTAATGAGGGATGTTTTTTTTTCTTCAGGCTCAAGACTCTGGTGCCGAATCTTGTCAGTCACTCCTTTCCTCATCCCCAGATTCTATTGGTGCAACCCAAGCCTCTCAAAGTCATCCTATAGGCCAATCACAGCATCTGTGCACTCATGAGAGAAGGCAACAAGGTGACTTCAAGAGAGGTCATAGAGGAAGAGGAGGCAGAAGAGGTGGATCAGGACGTCATGCTATGCCTTCACCTGGGGTGGAACAGTTAAGCAGGCTCACGCAGTCTTCTGATAAGATTAATTATGTCAACTCAGACCCGCCAAACACATCACAGGTAGAAAGCACTGCACAAGGACAGGCATTTGAACTCAGTGATAATATAGCCCAGCTCAGGAAGCCTTTGATCAATGAAGAAGAAAAATATATTTCTCAAGACAAGGTTACTTCAAAATCTAACTGTGGACAAGATGTGGGCAAACAAAATGTTTGTATTTCAAAAGATGTGGATCAGACAATCTTACAGGATGGACGCCCAGAAAGGGAACATGTGGGTAGAGGATGGAAGCGTGGTAGTCGTGGCTCCGGACGACATCATGGACACTGGCAGGAGAGGAACTTTAAGGGACCCGGTTACTGGGATAATTCTGGGAGTGTCGGTCACCGTGGAGGTGGACATAGAGCCAGAGAGGGAGGGGCTGGGCATCATCACAGAGGGGGTGGAGCTCATAGAGGTGGTGGGAGGGGTTTGCTTCAAAGAGTGGAAAAAGAATTTAGGAAAGAGGGAGTGCTCTGACAATGGGAGAGGGGAGGTACAGGCAGAGGAACAAGCATACCTCCCTGTTTCACCAGCTGTACTATCATCATGTCTGTGTCTATAATAAAATTCTCCACAAGCAGTGAACTGATTGATGTTTTTCCTTTCTCTTTTGGGTCAAAGTCAATGTTGTTAGTGAAAATAAAGGAGTGGACATTGCAGTTAGGAAGGAGTCTTAACCACTTCAGTGAAGTTTACTATTACTAAAGCAATTGTGATTGTGTCAACAATCCTGAAAATTGAAATGTAAAAAAGTGTGTTCTTTCTGTTGCAGGTTGTGATAAAATTAGATATTTATTCATTCTAAACGTCTGCAAATGCTAACTCTCAATCATTGACAAAGCACTGAACCAGAACAGCCTGTACAGCTCTCATGTAAAAGTAGAGAAAACCATTTATTTGACTTGTCCCACCATGTGTTGGTATTTAATGGTCATAATACTTTCAATACATAGTTCCCACAATTAATTGGCCTGTGGCCCACAGGCCAATTAATGTAACGTGACCTCCCTGGAGACGCCATTTTTGAGGGCAAAAGCTGCTGTGTTTACAAGGTTTTACAAGCAAATTTCGAATATTTCTTTCTGTTTATAAAGTTACGAAAATCATAAAGAGACAAAGTGACAGAGACTCTTATCACAAGACAAAGAGAGGTACAATGCGAAAATTTCAGTTATAAATGGTGTGGATCCGTACTGAGCTCTGACTATGCAGCTTTGCCTCAGATTACTATCATGTATTCGTATTGAACCGAAACGGTACGGGCGTCACGGTTCGTTGCATGAATATTTACACGGTATAAAAATAAATAAAACTCGCGTGCAAATTAATTAATGTCATGCGGAACTACTTTATACTCGGGTTCTTTAGGGACATAATCTGAGATTGCAATCTGGAATGTGTGTGTAAGTAAGAGAGAGAGAGGCGCGGGCGCGATCGAACAGTGGAAACAATGTTGTTTTTGTATGTTTTTAATACCTTGTCATACAGGACATCATTCAAACTGCAAAGTATTAACTTATATTTGTTATATAAGTCGTTTTTGTCGTTGTTCTGACAAAAACTCACATTCATGAAGTCTAATGACGGGTATACTGTACAGTCCAAATTTAACTGAACCTCCGGCACGATTTGAACATCCATTGACCCAGCAGGAGATTACCGTTTTCACTTTTTATTACGAAATGAACTCGTTTCAGCTTATTCCTCTAATGTTCAGAAATGGCTCGGCAAATGCCCGTATGTTGTGACGTCATGTAGGAACTACAATGGTACACGGTTTACACCATAGGTTTACACAAAGCAGGACTGAAAAAGTGCACTGCGCATGCTCGAGTCGTGGTGCGCAATGTTTTCAAATGGACAAAGATGTCTGGCGTAGCAATGTCAATGTCCAGCAATCGTCACCCAAACATGAACAATTCATACGATAACTGCGGTTCAGAAGAGCGAATGGACGTTGAAATAGACGCTGGCCACGCTGGAACCGACCGAGGAAGCTTAGATACGGGAACACGAGCAACATGTTCATCAAACGGCAGCGGCGGGGAAGAGGATGAAGCGGAGGCCGCGGATCGAGAACGAGAAGCCACGGGCTCGAGTACTCCGCACTCCGGGGATGGAATGTCCCACTGCGGCGGCAGAGAGCAAGAGGTGTCGGTGGAAATCGGGGAGACTTATCTGTGTCAGCGTGCGGACAAAACATGGCGTAAGCTAAATTACTTATTTAGAATTGTATTTCAGAAACACATAGTTTGCCATTTTATAGTTAAATTATCCGTTACTGTATTATCACGTATATCTTTATTTTTATAATAACATGCTTTTGAACATGATTGAGAAATGCGTAATATAAGCATGCATATACTGTTTGTTGGTTTATGTATTTATTTAATTATTTTCTTTCAGATTCAGCAGAGGTTATTCAGTCCAGGCTGAATGAGCAGGAGGGCAGAGAAGAGTTTTATGTCCACTATGTTGGATGTGAGTGGAATTGCTTTCAAATCCCATTCGTGGCTGATCATACACCGATGCTTACATGTTTGTAGTTCTTAGATTCACTGAGAACATGCTCTCTTTTGTCATTTGCAGTCAACAGACGTTTAGATGAGTGGGTTGGAAAGGCTCGTTTAGCCCTGACAAAGACTGTGAAAGACGCAGTGAGAAAAAGTGTGGAGGAAGGTGGCGGGGGTGAGCTTGTGGACCAGCCGGAGAGGAAGATCACCCGAAACCAGAAGCGTAAACATGACGAGATCAATCACGTTCAGAAGGTACCTGTTATCACCTTTCTGCAAATCTAAATCACACAGTAGGTGATTTTATTGGTGTTTTCCATCTTAAACAAACAGTAATTTATTATATGACTGAGCCATGTTCACCTTAGTTTTAATTGTTCTCACATATGAACCATTTAAAAGGCTGAACAAGTCCATATCAGTCCAGTAGCAACATCACTACTTATTTTACCCCGTCATTCTTTCCTCCAGACTTATGCAGAGATGGACCCTACTACGGCTGCCCTGGAGAAAGAGCATGAGGCTGTAAGAAGGGGCAACATTTGCATAATACTCATTGATAAATAATCTACTTTAATGGTGTTTTCCATCAATATAGCTTTAAATAAGTTGTCCATCTGTTTTCTCATTTTAATCAAAGTGTCACTTTCATTTTCAGATCACAAAAGTAAAATATGTGGACAAGATCCAGATTGGGAACTTTGAGATTGATGCATGGTACTTTTCTCCATTCCCTGAGGACTATGGAAAACAGCCCAAACTTTGGATCTGTGAATATTGCCTGAAGTATATGAAGTATGAGAAGACTTTCAGATACCACCTGGTCAGTCCATACAATGGTTTTGTTGTTGATTTACATTGTACCATAGGGGGTGCTATACATATTGGCTAATGAATTTAATGCTTGAAAGAGAGTGCTGAAGGCATGATTTATTTTTGCAGGCCAAGTCTGAGTTTTGGATCACACGGTTCCACTATGTGTCATATTCACCATGTGAATATGATTTTTCCACTGGCTTTTGGATTTTTGCATAAAATAAGCTTTGTGACCAACAAAAGTTTATGATTCTTGCATCTAAAGACAATCTTCACAAATTAACACAAATGTTTTGATTATTTGAGAGTAAATAAAAGCACCAGAAGTAAAAAGAAAAGGTTAAGGGCCTGATATATTTCAAGCGAAATTGAACAATGACCTGATGTGACATAATTTCGAACAAAATTTGGCCAGAACGAGGTTCTTTTGGAGGTCGTTTTGGCAGTTAAAAACTGCTTTCTAGAAAAGTTTGCTACGGGATGGCGTTTCATGTCCCCGACACCTGTCGTCCCATTTAGCCACTTGCTAGCAACCACTTTTTGATATAATGAATGGAGTATTACTAAAGATATTTGTGTCGTTGAAAAAATAAATAATTAAACATCTTGAGCTTGTGTTATCCACAGATCTTAAGACATTTAGCCAAAAACCCATTCAAAAACACCTCGACAATAAGACAATGGGACCAGAAGTGCAAAAATGCTAACTTACTTTTTAAGGCTCATTACTGTAGCACTATATCGCACAAGCATTTGTTTTTAGTCAGTGTTGGTCTTTAGTCAGCTAGTTTTAAATTATTTTTGTTGTGTTCGTTGTCTTTTAGAGCATTTCTAGCTTCACAAGTTAAGGTTTACATTCTTATTAAATTTATGCTTTTGTTTTCTGCTCCTTTATTTCTCAATGGCTCTCGTTTCAGTCACAGTGTCAGTGGCGTCAGCCTCCTGGCAAAGAGATTTATCGCAGAAACAATATCTCAGTATACGAAGTTGATGGGAAGGACCATAAGGTGAGCCAAATGAATGACACCTACCACTTTAATTTAACATTTTCATGATGAATAGATTTCAAACCTGGAGAAGACTATGTAAACCTAAACTGATTTATTACATTGCTAATACATGTACATGTGAATTTGGGCATGTCCATGTGCAGTTGAATTTTCCACCGTTTCTATTGTTCTCGCTGTCCTTCTCACAATAGATCTACTGTCAGAATCTGTGTCTCCTGGCAAAGCTGTTTTTGGATCATAAAACACTTTACTTTGACGTGGAGCCGTTCATCTTCTACATCCTCACTGAAGTCAACAAACAGGGAGCACATATTGTGGGTTACTTCTCTAAGGTAAAGTGTTTCTACTGTTTGTTTTTGACATTGTATGTCAGTTATATTTATGCTAGGGATGCTCAATTTTCCCGACCGACAACCGCCGCTCGTTAATCGATTATTAACCGTTAACTGATAAGATTATAATATTGAATTCGCATTAAATAAAAATAAAATTGACGCGTATCTGTGACCTGTAAAAAAAAAAAAAAAAAAAATTGTATCAAAGGGTTTATTTTAACGTGCAAAGTGCAAACAGCAGCATACAGAACAGATCAACAACAGAACCTGGATTCAGATCAAATTTTCACGCACCTGCAGCATTTCTGACAGTGACAACCGAGAAAAACAGAATAAAATAATACAAATAAAAAACATAAAATAGGCCTACACTAAATATATTTTTTTAAACTTAAAGGATTAGTTCACTGTGACTTTTAAAAAATAATTTGCTGATAATTGCTGATAATTTACTCACCCCCATGTCATCCAAGATGTCCATGTCTTTCTTTCTTCAGTCGAAAAGAAATTAAGGTTTTTGATGAAAAGATTCCAGGATTTTTCTCCATATAATGGACTTCATTGGGTATCAAACGGTTCAAGGTCCAAATGACAGTTTCAGTGCAGCTTCAAATGGCTTTAAATGATACCAGACGATGAATAAGTGTCTTTTCTAGTGAAACGATCGGTCATTTAAAAAATAAAAATAAAGTTTAAGTTTTATAAGCACAAATGCTCGCCTTGCTCTGTTCTGTGATGCGCGTTCGTGACTCACGTAATACGCAATTACGTTGAAAAGGTCACGGTTAACGTAGGCAGAAATAGAGTCGTTGTTTACAAATGTGAGGAAGGAGGACCATATACACATATTCAAATGTCTTTGTGTCAGTTTATCGTTTAAAATGCCCATTTCGTGTGCAAATCCTGGGCGTTTTAATATTAAAAAGGCTAAAAGAACATTTTCGTCAGGACAGAAGCGTGACCTTTTCAACGTAATTGCATATTACGTGACGTCACGAACGCGCACTTGCTGTAAATTCATAATTTACAGCAAGCTGTAGTGTATGAGCAAAACAGGGAACCGAGTCCCAGTTCACCTGTTCTGGAGTGTTTGCAGCCACGATTTTGCGTGCTTTGTCATGAACACATGCAGACACTTTCCCATTAAGTCCTCATGTCTCCACCGCATCAATTAGTTTAGCTAATTAACTTGCCAGTCCTCATTGATGTAGTGGCACGTTATTGCTATATAGCTCTCCATTGTGAGTGCCGTCCAAGTTGTAAGGGCCACGAACTTTGTGCTTTCGAGTTGTGATTTAAGCGAAAAAATTTTTAATTTAAAAAAAAAAAAATTCTCTTCGAAACAGGCTTCAATTCTACGGGTAATAGTGCATCTTGATGAGATTTTTTTAATTGGGCTCAATATAGCCCAGTAGCTCTTGAAAACTTGAAAAAGTGTCTTTTACTACCATCAAACAGATTCTCTGCGTTATCTTCTTAGATCACCTTGCATCGCTTCTTCGCATCTTCTTCATCTATATATGTAATTATTTTTTTTATTTTTTATTTTTAACCAAGCAAACTAAAAAAAAGAAGCTTAAAAAAAAAAGGTTTTAAACCATTTAACTGATTGTATTAATCGGTCAAATTTTCTTTCGGTTAAAGGTTAAACGGTCAATATGAGCATCCCTAATTTATGCAATTTAGCTGTTAATTTGTATCTTATTTAACACGCTTTATCGATGTATGTTTTTCATGAGCAGGAGAAAGAATCTCCAGATGGGAACAATGTTGCTTGTATTCTCACTCTTCCTCCATACCAGCGAAGAGGATATGGAAAATTTCTAATTGCATTTAGTAAGTTTCACCCCTGATTCACCTTTCACCAATTGTTCGCCTCTGATATAAGCACATTTATAGATAAATAATTGTTCTTTGTGTCATAATTCTTCTCAGGTTATGAGCTATCTAAGCTGGAGAGTACAGTGGGGTCTCCAGAGAAACCTCTGTCAGACTTGGGGAAGTTGAGTTATAGAAGTTACTGGTCATGGGTACTACTAGAGATTCTGCGAGACTTCAGAGGGACTCTGTCCATCAAAGATCTCAGGTACACGTCCAGTCCCAAATAAAAGTACAAACCTGCAGAAAAAAAATAATACATGAGGTCATATGCACATCTGTATACCTGTACAATTCATACAAACATTTTTTAAAAAAAAGAAAATGCTGCAAGATAAATAGGCTGCTAATGCTTTGATAAAGAGTACTAATTAATGCATTCTGTTTGTACCCCTTAGTCAGATGACAAGTATCACTCAGAGTGACATCATCAGCACATTACAGTCTCTAAACATGGTCAAGTACTGGAAAGGTCAGCATGTCATCTGTGTCACACCCAAACTTGTAGAGGAACATCTCAAAAGTGCCCAGTACAAGAAACCCCCAATAACAGGTAACGGATCTGAAAAATGCGCAAATGTGCTTCTTATCCTAGCTTTACGTATGTTATGTTGTGTATTTACGAGTTTAAACCATTAAACATTTTACATTTTGTGTTTTTACAGTGGACACACATTGTTTGAAATGGGCACCTCCTAAACACAAACAGGCCAAGTTCTCTAAAAAATGAGGAGAGTGAGACTGTCCCTTCATCCCAGATGTTTTTCACAGCTAACCTTAAATGTCACGTAGAAATACTCTCTCCAAGAGGGAAAGGTCTAAGATTGTACATTCGCATTGTATTGAGTCAGTTATTTTTTTTAAATAAATGAATGGTAATATTCATGTAATTGTTTTTGAACGTTCTTTATTTCAAGTCAACATTTTATTGTCATATATGTTCTGTGAGGGGGTTTGATATTTATACCAGACTCCCCTTCATGCTCAAATGCCAAAAGCACTTTGAAGAAAAAACTTTTAAGTCAAGCAACATTATGTTGAATTATTCATTAGACAGTATAGAATTACCTATTGCACATGCAGCACCTGTCTGGCTTTTAGGTGAAAGTTGATCCCTATATACACTGTGTGTATGCTATATATATATATATGAGGGTCGAATGAGGGCCCTTCAGCATAAGGTACAATACCTGGTAACTATAAATCTTTAAGGGATTTTTATACCACTGATATATAGTTAATAGCCAACTATTTTTCTATTCTTTTGAAAAATAAATTATTTGATGAAGCTTTTTGTGTTTTTACTAAAATGGTAGCTGGGTCAAGTGTGGCAGCAGCAATTATCATGTTTATAACCATGGTTTTATATAAAAACTATATTCTACAAATATAGTGGAATAAAGTGGTAAATTAGTTACTGTTTTACTAAAAATACCAGTTTTCTAATAGTGATTACGAACCTTGCATGTAAATGCAGAAAATAATATTACAAATAATGTTCGAAAATGTATTTAAATATTTTGAATATTAAACTTTTTATGACTTTTTTTCAAGTAATATGCAGCAAAATTCGAATTTATGGTATTTGAAATGAATATATCGCTGGAATCAATAGCGCCTATTGAACAAATTATTATTGTGTGGCTTGAGAAAAAATAAAAGTAGCCTAAATTGAATTAAAAGTCTGTTTTTTCCTAAACTAATTAAACTTAATCCAACTGTTCAACACGAACGGAAGGAATTCTGCTCTCCTCCACTGTGTGAATCTTCTTTATGGCGAGAACAACGGGCTCATTATTTGGGAGGAGATTGAGACCGCGCGTTGTGATTGGATACTGGCAGCAGGTAGAAACGCACAGGTACATTCATACATTCTCTGGCAAATGAACATTTCTGCGTTTTCGTACGGTTATCCTTTCTTCCATGTCGATTACATAGAAATCTTTGTTCTCAAATGTCATGCATATTATTGTTTGAAGAAACGAATATGCACCGTATTCAAAACAAGGCATCACAAATCTAGCTTGTCGCGATTAGAGTCTAAGTGTGTTCGGGGTTAAATCGTTGTAGTTTTTTTTTTTTTTTTTTTGCCCTAAAAATAAATCGTGTTCATTGACTTCTTTTGTGTGTTGTTCGCGCGCTTTATTCGATTTTGGGATATCCGAACATTTTACATTACAAGTAAGTTTTTGGACTGAACTATTGACAACAATGTTGATAGTTTTTTGTTGAATTAGAGCCCAAGGGTCACTCCAAGGGCGAATTGTTAGTTTAATATCTAAAACACGCATTATTTATAGATTCACTGCCAAATGAACAGAATGACTGATTCGTGCCTGCAGCTGCTCCTTATCTTGATGGTAACAGGTAAGTCGTGTTAGGGTGTAGTAATGGTCTTATTGGATGCACTGCATTTTAAATTCATTTTTTGTCTTTCTGTGTCCTACAAAACACAGGGCTTTCAACGTGTGTGGCACAAGGTAATTATTGTTCAGTTATGGGTCAGTGACAGTGTGTCTGAGATGATAGAGAAATCTATATAAAAATCATGTAATATTTGTAGTTTTGTTTTGTTTTCATACGAATTGAAATGTTTATAATGATTAAAAAAGATATGAAGAAAATTATCTGAGTGTAGTAGCCTAATAAAATACATGTTCAAGTTAAATATCTGAATGTAGTAATAAAATACATGTTCAAGTTAAAAACCAAAATGAAGGCTACCCCAGTTGATTTGAACAAAGCATAACTTTCTAGTAAAATGCCCAAATATTTGATGTTATAAATCATGATCTTCTGGGTCTATGGGTCTTAGTTGTACTATTTTCTTGTCACATGATCACAAAAGTGTCCTTCCCTTTTTGTATTTTAAAGGACAAGGTATTTTACACTTAAATCCCTGTTTTAAGATCGTTTCTTCCAAATTTCAATCTTAACCGTTCTATTTGATCAGAAACAATCTTAAAACAGGGCTTTAAGTGTAAAATACCGAGCTTGTCCTTTAATAATAATTTAAAACAAATTGATTTGTTAGTTATTTTGAAATTTAAATATTTTTTAATTAATAATAAAAGATGCTAAACATTTCTTTTCAATTTACATTTATGCATTTGACAGATGTTTTATCCAAAATGACTTGCATTGCATTTAAGGAACACAACTTAGGAATCAAACCCATGACCTCGAGCTTTCTAGAACCATGCTCTACTGTTTCAGCTTAGACAGTAGACATTTTTTTTATTTTAAGCCTCACATTACATATCACAATGACTTTGGATTCAGAAATACATTTTTATGCATTTTGGAATAGCTTAATACAGGGTTCCTCAAACTCGTTCCTGGAGGGCTGCTGAGTTTAAGGAACCCTGGCTTAATAGATCATTCTTAGAACTTTCTCCTCTCTCTCTTTAAGTGTGCAACCTTACCCACAACAGCTTTTACTCACATCTCATGCCTGTTTGTGTAGCTCCTTATTAGTGAGATGTAATGATACTCTAGGGGAGTTGTAGGGCAGGTGTGAACTGGTAAGAAAACCTCCACTGAGTATGTACACTAAATCTCCTCTGACCTGTTCACGTTAGTGTGCGGCAGGCCTCCGCGAGATAAACGCATTGTTGGAGGAGTTGAAGCATCAGCAGGGGCGTGGCCATGGCAAGTGGACATTCAGATGGGAGCCAACGGTCATGTTTGTGGTGGATCCGTAATTGCAAAAAATTGGGTCCTCTCTGCTGCACACTGCTTTCCTAAGTAAGTATTATTATCATATTATCAATGCCTTTGTTGATTATAGAGAAGTTAATGTTCTCTATATCTCCTACCCTCAGCCCCTCAGAAGTGTCTTCATATCGCCTGTACATGGGACGCCATCTGCTTAATGGCTATAACCAGTTTGAGATGGTCAGTCAGGTGCAGCGGGTGGTTGTTCCAGAAGGATACTCAAGCCCTCAGGAGGGCAGAGATGTAGCCTTAGTGCAGCTGCGCTCTCCGGTCACCTGGTCAGACAGGATTCAGCCTGTGTGTCTGCCATATGCTGGCTTCCAGTTCAACAGTGGAACCTTATGCTACGTTACGGGCTGGGGACACACTCAAGAGGGCGGTAAGTGCATCAACAGGAAAATAAGGGGTAACCACAACAAATAAAAGAGATTTTACTCTTTAAACAAAATGTTTTCTGGATGTGATGTTTCTTTGGGAGGGACAGCTGGATTTCTTACCATTTCAGTGGTAGTTACAGTGGACAAGGTGAAGTCAGAAGAAGCAATCATGCACATTTAAATAATGGCTTAATAGTGAAAATATGCAGCAGCATTAAGTGAGTGGTAAAGGAGGAGAAAAAGTGGATGGATTTACTTAACGCTGAACTGTCAAATTGACCAACAATTTTTTATTTATTTTTTACAGATTCTTAATAGAACTTTTTTTACACACATTCCACAGCACATCAGTGTTGACACTTTGCAGGCATGTTCATGACCCTAAATGAGAAAGTCACAACATTTCAAGACGTTTAACCAGTATTTCTGACAACTTAAAATGGAATGAAATTGACCCGCAACATATAAGAGTTAAGAGATTTTTTTCATTGTCCTGCAATGTGAGAAACAAAGTTTCCCTATTTCTTTTATCAAGCATTCATGCAAGGTACCCATTGCCGCTGCTGTATGAAAAAGATAAAAATGATTTGAGACGGAAATGATAGATAAGAGATAAATCTGCTTTGTGTCAGTAACAAATTTATGTATGATATTGCTGCCTGACAAAAAATGTCTGGACAAAGCATTATAGATATTACACTTCTATTCCCATTGCATGTTATGTCAGTTTAATAATAATAATTTCCATCCCTGTCTTTCCTTTCAAATAGTCTCCCTCACTGGAGTTGGGGCGCTACGGGAAGTGGAAGTGCCCATTATCGACCAGTTTTCCTGCCAATCAATGTATCAGATTTTGTCATCTGATTTAGTAACAGTTGACGTCCTATCAGACATGATCTGTGCTGGATATATGGAGGGAGGCAAGGATTCCTGTCAGGTATATATGTTACTACTATTATACTGCTGGTGCACTGACATCCTACCATGTAAATAATCTCATTTTCTTCTTTCAGGGGGACTCTGGAGGGCCTCTGGTTTGTCCTGTTGGCAATGGGACGTGGATTCAGGCAGGAGTTGTGAGTTTTGGACTTGGGTGTGCTCAGAAGAACCGACCAGGTATCTACTCCAGAGTCTCAAGCTTTGCGAACCTTATCCGCACCACAGTTCCAGAAGCTCCCTTTTTTGGTCATGCCTGGAGGAGTGAAAGTCAAACAACTCTGGTTGTAGGCCTCTCTATTGCGTTGGTAGTCTTTTGGAGATAGTTAGATTCCTTAAGTAGATGCAATGTACAAGTTAAACACAATTTTTAAACATCACCAGCTTTGTCTATGGGGCATTGATTTGCCATGTTTTTGAATGATGCTGTGGTGCAAAAATCAATGCAAAGCTTTAGAGGTGTTGCAGATTATTTTTAATAATGTAATATGTAACCTGTTTATATGACGGAGTGATCTGGCCATCTTATCCTGCCTAAGCACAGATATAGTTGTTATATACTGTGGTTATTTTGTATTAGATATATTTTATGCAATTGCAGTAATGTCACCAAGATCTCAAAACATATCCTAGTTTATAGGATATATTCAGTATGATTTTGTATTTCTTGTTCTGAATATTTGTAATGAAAAATCAAATTGATTTGATTTGAAGGCATATTATTGCACATTACAAATACTGCTTTCACTCATTCATTCTATACCAGTTTTGTAACAACTTTTATAATGTTAGATTTTATATAAAATTAGTATGTCACCAGTGTTTTCTCTCTTGCTTGTGGTTTTTATTAATTTTTTAATGATATGCACTTAATAGTCATTGCATAGCGATTTGATCTTGATTTATTTTCATACATTGTACACTTTTAAAGAGATAGTTCACCCAAAAATGTTGTCATTTATTCATCCTCATGTTGTTCCAACCCGTATGAGTTTCTTTCTTCTGTTGAACAATAAAAGAAGATATTTTGAAGAATGTTGGTAACCAGACAGTTTGACAGCACCCATTAACCTCCATAGTGTTTCTTTTTTCATACTATGAAAGTCAATGGGTGCCGTCGACTGTCTGGTTACCCATATTCTTCAAAATATCTTCTTTTGTGTTCAACAGAAGAAAGAAACTCACAGGTTTGGAATTGGAACATCTTGAGGGAGTACAACATTTTTATTTTTGGGTGAATTATCCCTTTAAGACTCACACGTAACTAAAAATGCTTTTAATTTCTACAAAATTCATATTTCAAAATACCCTTTTATTGTAGTTTTTAAGTAGTTTTAAATTGTATATGGTTACTGTATAATTGACTAGTCTGTAAATATTTTGTAAGTCATTCCTGGGATTCTGTAATATTTAAACTTTTTTTCTATACCCCACATCATTAGGCACATATCAAACCCCCCAAAAATCATATTTTCCCACCTCAGACATTAAATAATTATTTTCAGTATTTTTCTCTCTTTTCAACAGACAAAATGGAATTGGTTTAAGAAGGATTTTACACATAACTTGCTATAAAACAAACATCTACCTTCTGTCCATGTGTCCCTCGTAACAATTTAACGACAAATGTAACATTTCTCATAATTTTAAAATTTGTATGGGACTGAAGTTAAAAATAAACAAATTGTGTGTTTGTGGTCTCTTTATTTTATATGATATTAATTTAGATGTTTAACTAAGAGTTTTTTTGCACAAAATGGCCACTGCTCATCTTGTAGTGTAGGAGAGTAGCATGACAGCAATGAAATAAGTGCATTGGATATAATTATGGATTAAAAAAAAAAAATCTTCCATTTTAATTTTTAGTTGTTAAGCTTGACAGTATCCTCCCTTGACTATAATAGGCCTCAAAAATATGAAAAGTAAATTACTACTAAGCATGTTATGCAACACTATAAAAAAATACCAGAATGAAGTAATTTCTGGTAAATTATCTCACAGATGGGTGGAGTCTAAATTATTACATGCAGAGAATAGTTGGCGTGAGTCGTGACGGGTTGAGTTCAGACTGAGAGACAACTTTATAGTCTATTTTTCTTTTATAAAAAAATATCTTCACAAGAAAGTAACACAAATAAATACTTACAAAATTGGCCAAAAATAATTTGACACTTTGCACGTTTTGTTAAATATTTTCTAAGTACAAATTCAGTGAAGTGCCTCAGGGACATGACAAAATGCTTATTGTACAAGAAATAAGACATTATTTTATGATAAAAATTATTTAAATGCAATCATTTTGATATGCATTATTAATGGCCATACCAAAGTATTATGGAAAGCTTTTAATTTTAATTTTTCATTTTGGTGAACCAACACTTTAAAAAGTCTGAGGGGACTGAAACTGAATCCCAGGAATGAGAGGGAGAAGAGGAAGAGTAATAATAATAATTTAATTATAATTCATTACATTTATATAGCGCTTTTCTGGGCACTCAAAGCGCTTTACATGGAAGGGGGACTCTACACAAGTATATAAGAGGTGGTGGGTGAGCAGGATGAGGATGAGAAAGAGCAAGGTGTAAAGCGTGTTATCAAGGCTCGATCTGTCAGACTAGAGGTTTTTCTGTTCGCCTGCCAAGAGACAACAATTGCCTGTGATGTGTGGACAAAGTCCTTAGGCCAGAGCCTCCAGGAAGACATGATGCTGAAGCAGAATCAATCTCTCATTGACCTTGATTTTGTAGTTGCACAACTTACAGTATTTATGTGTACATAACATGCTTTTCATTTAGAGTTTTATTTGACCTTTTTGGCTTTTGCAGCTAGACTGCAGTATTTTTTGTATTCAGTATTTGCGGAATATACATACACTCACCGGCCACTTTATTAGGTACCCCATGCTAGTAACGGGTTGGACCCCCTTTTGCCTTCAGAACTGCCTCAATTCTTCGTGGCATAGATTCAACAAGGTGCTGGAAGCATTCCTCAGGGAGTTTGGTCCATATTGACATGATGGCATCACACAGTTGCCACAGATTTGTCGGCTGCACATCCATGATGCGAATCTCCCGTTCCACCACATCCCAAAGATGCTCTATTGGATTGAGATCTGGTGACTGTGGAGGCCATTTGAGTACAGCGAACTCATTGTCATGTTCAAGAAACCAGTCTGAGATGATTCCAGCTTTATGACATGGCGCATTATCCTGCTGAAAGTAGCCATCAGAAGTTGGGTACATTGTGGTCATAAAGGGATGGACATGGTCAGCAACAATACTCAGGTAGGCTGTGGCGTTGCAACGATGCTCAATTGGTACCAAGGGGCCCAAAGAGTGCCAAGAAAATATTCCCCACACCATGACACCACCACCACCAGCCTGAACCGTTGATACAAGGCAGGATGGATCCATGCTTTCATGTTGTAGACGCCAAATTCTGACCCTACCATCCGAATGTCGCAGCAGAAATCGAGACTCATCAGACCAGGCAACGTTTTTCCAATCTTCTATTGTCCAATTTCGATGAGCTTGTGCAAATTGTAGCCTCAGTTTCCTGTTCTTAGCTGAAAGGAGTGGCACCCGGTGTGGTCTTCTGCTGCTGTAGCCCATCTGCCTCAAAGTTCGACGTACTGTGCGTTCAGAGATGCTCTTCTGCCCACCTTGGTTGTAACGGGTGGTTATTTGAGTCACTGTTGCCCTTCTATCAGCTCGAACCAGTCTGGCCATTCTCCTCTGACCTCTGGCATCAACAAGGCATTTCCGCCCACAGAACTGCCGCTCACTGGATGTTTTTTCTTTTTCGGACCATTCTCTGTAAACCCTAGAGATGGTTGTGCGTGAAAATCCCAGTAGATTAGCAGTTTCTGAAATACTCAGACCAGCCCTTCTGGCACCAACAATCATGCCACGT
The DNA here is from genome assembly GCA_031834385.1 of Semotilus atromaculatus. Taxonomy (NCBI): domain Eukaryota; kingdom Metazoa; phylum Chordata; class Actinopteri; order Cypriniformes; family Leuciscidae; genus Semotilus; species Semotilus atromaculatus. The sequence continues at coordinate 21,987,839 of JAULUF010000005.1, read as the reverse complement.
TCAAAGTCACTCAAATCACCTTTCTTCCCCATACTGATGCTCGGTTTGAACTGCAGGAGATTGTCTTGACCATGTCTACATGCCTAAATGCACTGAGTTGCCGCCATGTGATTGGCTGCTTAGAAATTAAGTGTTAACGAGCAGTTGGACAGGTGTACCTAATAAAGTGGCCGGTGAGTGTATATAGATTAGATTTAATTCTCTATTGTCTTCCGACAGGGGAAGGGCAGATAGTGAAATGACCTGGGCTCTGAACGGAGTTGAGAGCACCTTGGGTACATAGCCATGTCTCGGTTTGAGGACAACTTTGGGGTCGTTGGGCCCAAACTCAAGGCAGGAAACGTTTACTCGCTTGACTGATGCTAGGGCTAGCAGGACTGCGGTTTTGAACAAAAGTGGCTTTAAGTCAGCCGACTGAAGTGGCTCAAAAGGGGGTCCCCTAAGGGCCCTGAGGACCGTGGATAGGTCCCATGAGGGTATAGAGGGAGGACGAGGCGGGTTCAGCCTTCTGGCCCCCTTGAGGAAGCGTACGACCAGGTCGTTCCTTCCTAAGGGTTGGCCGGACACAGGAGCATGGACTACTGCTATGGCCGCCACGTATACTTTGAGCATGGAGGGGGTACGACCCGTGTCCAGTAGCTCTTGTAGAAAATGAAGTACCAGTGGTACTTCACATAAGTACGGGTCTAGGTTCTGAGCTGAGCACCAGCTGGTGAACACTGACCACTTAAAGGCATAGAGGCGTCTCGTGGATGGAACTCTAGCCTCGGTGATAGTGCTTAGGACTCTTTCCGGAACAGCGGAACAGCTGCGGATCAGCTCTGCTGTGTGTCGCTCCGTGCTCCGCTGTCCTTCAATACCTACCAGGTCCGGATTTGTTGCGGAACGGCTGCGGCTATGACTGAAACGAGGACCCACGAGATGATCGTATGATCGCGCGATATAACAATCTCCCCTGTGCTGAACTGCTGCGGAGCTCGCCGGCATCCGGCAAAAATGTCCCATTTCGGAGCGGAACGCAGTCGGAACGCAGCCATTCCGCAGTCAGTGAAAATACACACATTGACTTTAATGGAAACCTATTGACTCCCCCGCCGTTCCGGAGCGGATCCGCAGCCGTTCCGTAGTTGGTGGAAATTGGGAGGTGAGGCACGCGGGGTCTGAGCCGGCGTGAGCTCACTCGTCTCTGTGCGCTCGTGTGTCCTCTGACAGCGGGGTCGCTCTCTAAAAAGAAAGCTAGCCGTGAACGCAGAGAGAAGAGTGGCATGTTCTCACAATGAGAACAGCAGTCCTGTGTGAGTGCAGTTTCTGCGTGGTTTTTGCCCAGGCAAGAAACGCACTCTCAGTGCTCGTCTGTGAGATGCAGAGGGGCTCTACATGTGACAGTAGGGGCGCGGCATTTGAAACAACGCCGAGCTGCTCTTTTAGAGTGGAAATTTGCCTTTTAGGCGGAACGCTCGTAAAAAGGATAGCCTACTTTGCCGGATGGCCACAGGGAAACGGCGAATCAGCAGATGACAGTGTCGAGTCAGAAGCACTGAGCAGGAGGCCGCCGTCCAATGAACTGCTGTTGCAGATTCGCTGTGTTCCGCTGCTGGGCTCGTTCGACGGCGATAAGGCTTTCAAGCTGATTCCTATGGCGAAATGGCCCGCTTAAATAGTCAGCAGCCACGCCTATTCTGGCGTGCTTCGGCGGGAAGCGCCCTGATTCGCGCGTCCTCGCTGCTTCACCATAGGTTTGTGCATTTGTCGCAGCCCAGCAAATCAGCGCGCTTAAGACAGCATGCACTGTGCTTGCAGTGCAGCTGCACTTCGTTTTAAAATAAAGGCTTCAATATTCTTGAGAAAAGGAGTTTTCCCATAGTGTAAATAGCTACGCAATACGAGTGAACCGGTCTCGAAATGGAACTACAGGTTCACAATACAACTACGATTAGCGGAAGTGGCTTACCGGAAATCTAAAATCTAAGGGACACACAAAGCCGACGATCGGCCGTTGGGCAACGTCGGAACGTTTTTTGAGCGTCGGCCGACATAGTTTTCCCGGTGTGTTCCGACCGCACCGCTGGCTCTAGTCTGACACTGTCAGGTTTTTTTGGGCCGATTCTAACACATTATATCTCAAAAATGGCCGCTCCCACTCTTGCTGAAAAATAAGGTGGTAATCAAACCCCAACGACTGTGAACAGTGAGGGCACAAAAAAAGGCTACAATACTCACCAAAATGTTGTAATGAAGTATATTCACAATAGTGAAGTAGAATCAACCAATAAAAAAATAACACCACAAATTTGCAATGGGCTTATTTTTCTTTTCTTAGCTGAAAGTAATGGTGAAGCACATTATAAATAATACATAAATACTTGCAATATTGCCAAACATTTTAGACATTTTTTAAGAACAAATTCAGTGAAGTGCCTCAGGGACATGACATAGTGTAGTAGGCTACAAAATACATTATATTTTATGATCAAAATTATTTAAATGAAATGTTTTTATTTATTTATTTGTTTTATTAATAATGAACATACCATTGCGAAAAGATTTTAATATTCCATTTTGGTGAACTACCACATAAAAGGTGAAATATTACCGAATCTCAGGAATGACCCAAACATGATGAATGGATGATAGCGACACATCACCAGTCCGGCGCCGCCTGCAGGTTCATACCGACATAAACAACATAACAGCGTCACTCATCAGAGCTCTCACTCTCCGGCTCCACACAGTTGCGCAGAACGGTATTGATAACCAAGGTGACTGAGCTCAAATTGGGCTTCTGCATCAGCTCCTAAAAGGATTGCAAGCGCTATCATGGCGTCAAATGGTAAGATAGGTCAATGTATTAGGCCTATTATTATTTGTCTTAATAATCGCTAGGTTTTGACGAAACATTGCATCTAATGCAAAACGTACCTAGTAGTTTTCTTTTTTATTGTTCACTCACAAATGGCGAGTTGATGTAATGTACGTGTTATAGAAGCAATGCACCCATTTGGAGCATTTATATTATTTGTGAAAAGGCGAAATGAAGAACATGTCGGCATCCGCCATTTTGTTTGCAGCTCTTTCAATTTGAGCTGGCTTGTTCTATTACTGACCTATATTTACCCTGAGTCCATACTGAATATTTTTTCGATTTAAATTCAGTTTAATCTCTACATTCAGGCATCCTCTAACGTTACATCACACTGGTAGCGACGCGACAAAAAAATGTAACGCCCCCATTACGATTACAGACCTGTGTGAGCGTAAGCTCATAAAGTTGCATACTATTCAACATCTTTTAACTAGTTGAATATTAGATTACCCAATAATGAAAATTATGTTATTATTTACTCATCCTCGTGTAGTTTCAAACCTGTATGACTGACTTTCTTCTGTTTTGGTCACCATTGACTTTAATTGTATGGACAAAAAGGTACTTTCTCAAAATATATATTTGTTCTTCCACAAACATAACTCATACAGGTAAAATGTCACGATTTTAAAATAATTATTACATAATGTTCGTTTTTGGGTAAACTATCCCCATAGTACTCTATCTTCCCAAAGCCAATGCAGACTTTTGATCAGATGCAGATTCATGATCTTGCCAGTAGGCTATGTAAATTACTAAAAAAACAACCAAATAAACACCATAATGCGCATTGTCTTTTCCCTTTAGATTATGCTCAAACCTCAAGCCATGGGTAAGTTTAATGCATCCTTTCCAAAGTCTTATCGTAATATTGCATTTATTGTAAGATTTATCACATTTATCATTAAAATAATGAATTCATTTTGTTGTGCCCAGTTATGGTGGCTATGGAGGACAGTCCAACCAGAGTTATAGTCAACCCCCTGGCCAAAACTACAGCCAGCAGAGCTTAGGAGGATACACCCAAAACTCAGAGAGCAGCTCTGCTCCTTATAATCAGAGTGGATACGGCTCCAATTATGGACAGTCCCAGTCAGGTATTATACTACAAATGCTGTGAAAGTTAAAGTCAACATGAAATCAAAATGAACGTTTCTCTTTTTTTATGGAATAATGCAGTATTTAATATAAATGATTTATCCGTTTTCATGTGCCCTCGTATTCTTTCATCAAAATAACTTCACATACCACTTGGGGGAGGGGGGTTACCCAGGGAAAATCACATTCCCCATAGAGAGGGTTGCTTAAACCCATTAAACTAAAAAAAACAACCTGTGGCAACAGTGTAAAAGTAGTCCAATTGCGTGGGAAAACTACAGCTTTGGCTACACAGATGTGTTTACTGGGGCGGGACAGCAGTAGCAAACCACAATAGAGAGCCTAAGTCCCTCCCCTTCCGGTAGACCACCATGGGACCTTATTTCGGAAAATATTATATGGTAGTCACTGGCGAGAGACAACAAATATTTTGATCCCATTTGAATTGTGCCTTGAATTACACATATGATGTTTGTTAATTTAAAAGATACATTTTAATTTAAAAGATACATTTTAAAGTCAAGAAAGTTGCAGTTTGATGTAAAACCGAGGTATAAGACTGAAGATAACGTAATTACAAAGACTTCAAACCCAAAAGGCGCGCATGTGACGTCATACCTTTTCTCTCAATGAATGAAGCTAACTTTACTGAAGCTAACGTCTGTCATTTTTTCTATAGTCTAACGTTATAATCGCAACGTTACGCCGTCATGCCTGTGTGTTTTGTACCAGACTGCACACATACAAGCTTACATACAATACATATTTTTTCCGAAATAAGGTCCCATGAGCCGGAAGCGGATGGGAGGGACTTAGGCTCTCTATGAACCAATCAATCAAACCAATCAATTCCGAAGGACAAAATCAAGTCCTGCCCTTCATTTTGTTTCTTGTTCAAGAAACAGTTTCACTCAGTATATACGTCACAATAGGCAAGAAAAGACTATCACAAATTCCATTTCATGCCGACTTTATCTTTTTTAGGAGGATATGGCTCTCAGCCCCCCTCTCAGGGCTATAATCAGTCCAGTCAGTCATACAGCTCTGGAGGCTACAATAACAGCAGCCTGCCTCCAGCAGCACAAAGTGGAGGATACAACCAGCAGTCTTCTTACTCGGGCTATAACCAGCATCAATCTGCTACTTCATCTGTCTCTGGGTGAGATTTCACTGGTGAATCTTTTTCAGAATATGGCTTTATTGATAAGAACATGTTAAAGGGCCCCTATCATGGATTTTTTAAGTTTCCTAATGTTGTTTTGGAGTCTCCTACAACAGGTTTGGATGCATCAAACATTTCATTTTCTCATAATATACATTTGCACATCACATGATTTTCACATCACATGATTTTCAATGATTCTCAAACGACTCGCCAAATGAATCAATCTCTCTAAATCCCTCCTTTCCGCGAGCTACTCTGCTCTGATTGGCCAGACAGCTCAGTCTGTTGTGATTGGTTTACTGCGTAATTCCCATTGCCATAACACCGACAGCTCTGCGTGTCCTGAGGCTTCCTACACCGTAAACTAAACACAGTAACAAACAATGACGTCGATTTTAACATATCAATCCGAGCGCGAGTCCGATGATGAAACACTAGAAGAAGAACCCGAACCTCATTCATTCAACCCGAACCTCCATCGCAAGGACTCGAGCAGGACGCTTCAGTGATTCACTACTCAGTTTGAGGTAACTAATAGCCTAATAGGTAATATGCTCCATGCTTAATTTTTCCTCAAAGTAGTGAGAACGACAGACAATCTGCATTAATAGACAGTTTTATGTAATAGTGGCCCACAGCTGATTAGCTGACTCTGATATTTGAGAAGCAGTCGTCAGTAAAATAAAGGTAACAGGACAAGTTTATGATTACACTGCTGTAGTATCATGGTAAAGATTAATTTTAACCACAGATTCTTCACATGCTCGTCCTTGGGCAGTGGAAAAAAATGTCTTTACCGTCACATTGTGTCACACAGCGTCTCCTCGACATGATCTATCCAGTATCCACAGGATCAGCTGCCGGTCTGAGGTTTAAGTTTCCCTGTTGTCTGCGCGCGCAATAAGTGTGCGGGCTAATGTTTCATCTTGATGTCACGAGGAAACGGCTTATTATTCGTTTGAAAAACAATTCATTTCATAGACTCAGAGTCGACTCATACTTTTGAAAGACAATAACTTTATATACGGTGCACTTTCAGATTTAAAACTTTGCAGGATGTTTTCATTTGCTTAGAGCTATATTACACACTACATGAAAGGTCATTTTCAAAAATTCATGATAGGGGCCCTTTAAACCTATTTTGTGTTTCAGCAACTATGGGAACAGCTCCCAGTCGCCTGGCTACGGTCAGCAGCAACAGGGTGGTTATGGTGGCAGTGGGGGTCAGTCTGGAGGATATGGGAGCAGTGGAGGACAGAGCGGTGGCTACGGGGGTAGCGGGGGCCAACACCAGTCCTCTCAGCATGTAGGAGGTCCTTACAACCAATCTCCCAATTACAGCTCTCCTCCACCTCAAAACTATGGGCAACAAAATCAGCATGGACAGGGAGGTGAGCTGATAGATTCCTTCAGCAAGTTAATAGAAGTTTGATTTGATTCGCTATATATCGATCTTGGTAATAGAAAATAAAGCTGTTCGGTCTCTAATTCTAAGACTAGAGAATTGGCATTTTCTATATTTAGAAACTTGTTAGCAACTTGCTTTTTTAAAAAGTTCAATGGCCTGAATATTCATGTTTCAGTTGTTTATGTTGTAGAACAAAACAAGTAATTGTAACCACAGACCTTATTGACTATTAAATCAAATTCTAAAAACCTATTAGAAATTCCTAAAGAAATATTACAATTCTATACTTTTTTTACAAATCAAATCATGTTACCAGTAAATTTAGGCATCACAACATTGATATACAGTATGAAAAATGGATATTCTTTTAGAAATTACATTTAACAGCCTTTAAAATCTGAACATATTTTAAAATACAAGCCATCATTCATCTTAGTCTGAAACTAGAAAATCTTGAGTCTGTGGTTCCCATCATACACCATGTGATTTTCTGTGAAATCTGGCAACTCAAACCTGCAGACTGGCTCTGAATTTTGGTAACTAGCGTAAACCCACCTAGACTGTAAATCGGGGGGAAAATCATGGCAAAAGTCGTGTAGTGTATTCTAGTCTTAAAGGTGCTATTAGTAACTTTTCTACTAAAATTAATCCTTTTTTAATTGCCTGTGTGTGAAGGGGTTGTAATCACACATTACAATAATCCACTTGTCAGGTTTTGCTATTACCTCTGAAGGCCAGTATTCCTACTTCTATGTGAAGGCTCCAGGTCGGATTTACCGCAAAATCCATCGTGTGTGACATGCATGCACGCTCCCGAGCCTATCTCCTACGGTCAGGGAGTTACGTCCGGTCAAAGGCGCACGTTTTTCGGCTTATATCTCGGTCAATCTTTGATCAATATTCTCAATACTCAAATCGTTCGTAGTGCTGGACGGGGCCTTTCGAACGAGCCCACCCCTGAGGTCCAACTCGCCCGGGTCCCCGGGTTATAGCCGTTCGAAATCGGGGGTCCCAGCGAACGGCGATCAGGTAGGGGGCGTCCCCGGGGCCCGCCACTCTAGCATTCGGGCAAGGGTCCCCCTGGGACCTCCTCCCCCGAATTTGAGCTCTCTGGGTCTTCGCGTTCCAGAGATACGAGCGATTTTCTTCTGAGATCGTGACGTCACCGGTGCCCGCAATTTTGCAGTGCGCCCGATGGTTTTCGGCTAATATCTCCGCAAAAACTCCACCAACAATTATGAAACTGATATGGTTCTTTTCAGCTCGACTAGACGGTTCCAACTAGCTCTGTGCTCGCCGAATCCGTTGAGTATTCGCAGAGATATTTGCGTAATAGACGGTATTGATGGTATTGTCTATGGGCACGAGCGCTTTTGTAAAAAATGGTTGCAATCTGAAACTTCACCGCTAGAGGCTGCTAAAAACTACATATAGGCCCTTTAAGATGACGGCAAATGTAGTCTAAATGTAAGAATAGAGGAAATGAGCATGCAAATTTTGATATCGAAGGGTACCCACTCATCCTAGTTTGCTCCTACTCGCTTCATGCGTTTTACTGATCGGATAGCTATCCATTTTGTTAAAACTTCCATTTACACTTGGCCACATAAATGTGTCTCTGCAAAACGAAAATAAATCTGTTCTTCAATTACCTGGATATGCAAATTTAATTGAGTTCACGTCAATGAAAGCAACAGGTATGAGCTGCAATTTATTTATCATCGGCTAATTTCAAGGTCAAAGAACACAATAGGAAAGAAAGGGGCATCAGCACTGGTAGGATAATTTAGTCTCACTACTTTTAATGAAGTTGATTGTGTGTTGTTGAGCTTCAGGATGCGACGGCAAACTTTCAGTTTCTTTTGTGGCAGTTTGCAGTAATACTGGTCAATAACATATATGGTATCAAGATGTTGTACTCGACTCAAAAAGTTACTTCAAAAAGCGATTACAATGAAAGGCTTAAATGTTTAAGGTAGACATGTAATGTATTTCCATTTAAATATATTGTATTTCATTTCTAGGTTACATCCAGGATTCCCCACCAGTGAGTGGTGGTGGTGGTGATGGTGGTGGTGGAGGAAGAGGCTATGGTGGTCAGGATGGCGGATATAGCCAGGATGGTAGAGGTGGACGTGGTCGCGGAGGTGGCTTTGGAGGTCGAGGAGCGAGTGGGTTTGACAGAGGTGGTCGTGGAGGACCCCGTGGCAGAGGAGGAATGGGGTAAGCAAACATTCATATCACACACTTCTTCCATCTCCTTCACAACATAAAGTCCACATGTATGCATCAGTGTGTCATTTAGGGACAAAATAACACCTTCAGGTAAAAGGTTAAAATAGAGCCAAAGGTGTTACACCACACTGACTGGCTGGGCTGAAAGTAAATGGTGGCCTAGACCACGGTAAACTACAGATAAAGTGTTTTGATTTGGGGTGTAAAGTTTCGGTCTACTTAAAACAGCAATATGGACAAAAAGTGAAACTGAATACAGAAAATTTGTCCAATTAGGAGCCAGAATGGTCTGGTGTATGATTTATTGGTGATCCTCATATTCATGTATTTACCTAAAATGATGCATGATGTTAAGTCGGTGCTAGTGTGCTGAATATTTCCGTGTCTACACCCTTCACAAGATGGAACCAGCCAAAGGTTCACATAATATTGCACAAAAACTAATCTGAAGGTGCAATGAATGACCAGGTGTTTTTTTTTATTTTTATAAATAAGAATCTGTTAATCGTTGACTTACCGGCAAAAAATAATTATGAGTGGACTGTCCTGTGGCAAAAAGTTGATTAATTTTACTAGTTGTCTATGGGAGTGCATCGTATCACATGTTTTCCTTCACATGTCCACATTGCACATTGTGACCAGAACAGGAGTTTACTATTATTATAATTCATTGTATTTTTAGGTTTTATTTACGTTTTGTTTACATATAGTGTTAGCAGTGTAGTACATTGTTTTCATTATGATTTCCCATTTTTCAGTAATGCTTTTATGTTTTAGTTTGCAATTAGTTTTAAGTAGGGATGCACCGATACTAGTAATCAGGTTGGATACAATATTAAAATGTTCTGATGCCGTTAAATGCCATTGTGAATGACTATCGATGCTTTCCTTGAATTTTCTAGATTTCAAAAGTAACGTTGAGTTGTTTGACTTGTTTGAGTGGATTCATTCAGTCAGATGTTTTTAATGGGGAAAAGTGAGGACATAAGTGAGAGAGTGCTAAAACTCTTGCTTGTCTCTGCTTGTTCTCCATTTTGTCCTCCCCAGATGCCCTGGTGATCAGCAAAGTTAACAGTTTAGGAAGATTTTAAACATTCAACTCTAAATGTGCTTGGAAAAAAGTCTCACAGGTATCGGCCAAGTAAAGTATTGGTGCATCCGTAGTTTCAAGAACATAGGGTCTCATTCATGAAACATTCGTAAATATGTGAGTGATTTGCGCCGTAAAGAGACCTTCCCGAAAACTCCTGATTCACAAATACTTCGTAAATGTCAGATGTGATAGTGAAGTGTGTGTGTGTGTGTGTGTGTGTGTGTGTGTGTGTGCGTGTGTGTGTGGCCTGGTAAACCCTACGTTATGGGGACAAAATGTCCCCACAAGGATGGCAATATCCGAAATCCTTGATCGTGTGGGGACATTTTTTGGTCCCCATGAGGAAATCAGCTTATAAATCACACTAAGTGATGTTGTTTGAAAATGTAAAAATGCAGAATGTCTCCTGTGATGGGTAGGTTTAGGGACAGGGGCAGTGTAAGGGGACAGAATATACAGTCTGTACAGTATAAAAATCATTATGTCTATGGAAAGTCCCCATAAAACATGAAAACACAACATGTGTGTGCGTGCGTGCGTGCGTGCGTGCATGCGTGCGTGCGTGCGTGTGCGTGTGCGTGCGCGTGTGCGTGTGTGTGTGTGTTGAATTCCAACGATAATGAATTCCAACCAGTCGTAAATGGGACGCACGTGCACGCTCATTCTCAATTACCATAAATCCCGCCCATTATATCAGACTGACAACTATATATGGGCATCATATTATGACACCAAACGAAGGATATCAACATGTCTTGTCTTCTCAAAAGCGAATGAAAAAGAAACATTTCTCAAATGCAGAAATTGAAGTTTTATTATCATAAGTTCATTAAAAATGGCACATTTTATTTTCAAGTGTACATGGCGTATCAGGTCCTAAAAAAAGGAAGCTTGGCAGCATTACAGATGCAGTGAATGGAGTTTCATCTGTTAATCGAACAGTCCCAGAAATGAAAAGAAAATGGTTCGACATGAAGCTTGACTGCAAAAAACGAATTAGTTCACTTCGAAAAAAATGCTATTACTGGCTCTCATAATAAAAGTAAAAAGAAAACCCTGTAATTACTATATATAATATTTTTTCAAAATGCTGTGTAAATATGTACCCGATTATGGTGAATTAAAATGCAGCCTTATTAATGAGCAAAACGTTCGGATGTTAAACGCACTATTTACGTGTGGCTGGGAGCAGGTGTAGATTTCTTTCGTACCAACTAACATTTGGAAGATACGAACATTTTAATGAATCCAAAAATTTACGCCAGAACCACTTTACACACGATTTACACAAAAAATCCGTTCTGCTCGTGTTTCATGAATGAGACCCATTATCTTTTACAAACCCCCCAAAATAATCAAAATAATTTTATAATAATAAAAAGGTTAAAATGTTACGTTAGCATAATTATTTGAAGCAGCAGATCAATCCCATCTGGCTGTGATCTCACCTGTTCTCTAAACCTTCTCCATCCTCTCCTACAGGATTATTGTGTGTTGCAATGCTTTAATGAATCTTTAAATCTCCTCCTAGGCTGTTTTCTACAAGGTTCAGCGGTTTAGGCTTTTCCTATTGAAGAAGATAAAACAGAATCACAGGCTCTAGACAACTGGGGAAGTGAAGATTAGTCAAGAATAAATGAGGAATGTGTGATTTATAAATAATAATAATAAAGTTTAAGGATCCTTTCAAATCTTAAAAGGATCCCAAAACAGTATGGAACAGCTGGATTAATCCAAAAGGGGGAGAGTGGTCACATCAGTTATGTCTATTAATTTAAATGCAAAACTGAATGCAGTGTATGCAGTTTCTGTCCAAAGAAACAGAACACGGATACCGTTTGGTATATAATGGGTGAAGGTCCTGGGCTAAAGATGTACCTTCGATCTGATAAAAGAAAATACTTGATTTGGTGAAAGAATGATTGAGTTCACAGATGGACTGCAAAGCTGCATGGTAAAAAAATATGGTAATTCTTTTGAGCAAAATAGGCCAAATGGTTATGATAAAGGGCCTGCATGACTTGGGGAAGGAATATCAAATGGGTTTCCAAAATTCACTTATGGGTTATGAGGAAAGATGAACCTAGTGAGAGGGAGCAGAAAAGAAAGGGGGCAATGGGGAACTTGTAGAAAGGATGATGGAGATGGGTGGGCCTTTTCCAGCCTCAAGAGTGAAATGGGGCACCACCCTCATCAACCTTCAATTCGTCTTGCTTCTCTCTCCTTCTCCGTCAGAATGGGCGATCGTGGAGGATTCAATAAGTTTGGTGGTAAGTGACAAACTCTTCAAACAAGGAACTTCAGGGGTTTAAAGAGAGCCTGGTCTAAGAGGGAGGAGTGGGTGTCTGGTCATGTCACTTAGAAATCTGCATAATATTTTTAAAAGAATACACCGAAATGAATGCGATAACCACCTTTTGTTTGTGGTAAATATAAGTGGTAAACAACTACGCTTTAATACAGCTATTATTTAGCAACAGCTTACTCATTATGCATGGTTAAGGTAGAAACACAAAGTCGTCTGTAACCTGTTATAGTAAAATACCTTAAGGGATCGTTCACCTAAAAATAAAAAATTCTGTTGTCTCATGTCGTTCCAAATCTAAATGACTCTGTCCTCTGTGGAACACAATAGAAGACTTAAGAGAATACATTTTTTTTGGTGAATTATCCCTGTAAGTGCAATTTTTCAACAAATACATTCTCTTATTAGTGTCACTACACAAACGAGAAGGTATACAATGTCATTTTCAGAGTTTAAAATTCGATTTTTATTAATTTATTTTAGATGGATTTTCACAGGCGATCACTGGAATTGGAGATCTGGAATTTGAAATGAAGTAGAATCTATTGATCAGACACTGAAACATGAAACAAAATGGTTGTTAATACGTGTTTTTACGTTAATACTGGTTTTATATCTGAAAGTCAAAAATCTTTTTTTTTTTACATTAATGCATTTATCAGACGGTTTAATCAAAAAGCAGCTTACAATGCACTCAAGGTTAATATTTTTGTTTATCAGTATGAGCTTCCTGGGAATAAATCCCGCGACCCTCGCACCATGCTCCAGCTGATGTGCAATAAAGTCAGTTGTGGTTAAAAAAGACCTTCAATCTTTAATGCTTGTGGCAGTATTGTTTTTTTTTAGTGGCTGGACAGCAACAGTGATATGCACATACCTTTATCAGCTGTACAGTGTGGGACGGCATGTCTTCAAATGTCTGGGAGAATGTTGAACATTCAAAATATTCATCAAACTTAAATAAAAAAATTCCTGTACACTTTACTGGTTTTTATTTTTGGTCAATTTAAAAAAAAAATGTTATTGGAATTTACCGTGAAGATTCCAATATGTGTGGGTTTTTGTTTTTGTTTTTTTGGATTTTTCTTTTTGGAGCACCCATTTTATACTCTTGAGCACTTTTGTTTTTCAAAAGGTTTCTAATGTGGCAAACAGCTGGATTATGGAGGTTGTTCAAATTATTTTGTGTCCGGTGGTTTTAGGGTTGTACTGGTCTGATGAAGATCCTAATGGAATAATTCTACACACAAAAAAGTACATGAAAAAATTATTTAAAAACAACAGGAATGGAGGCCTGGAGATGGAAGGATTTAAATTACACATCATTTTTCTCAATGTATCACACAGTTTGAAATATGAATATCATGTTCATAATTGTTTGAACATGTCCGCACCAGCCGGAAACCAACATGCTTGTGTTCACTAACTGGTAACTACCTCAAAAGGAATCTAAAGGTATAACAAGGGGTCGAGACTTGCTTATCTGGCTAGCTCAAATACAATTTAATATGAAGCCAGATCCAGTAAAAATGGTCATGGGTTTCATATGGAAGGAATATTTGCTGAAGATGATGAATTGTGAACTTAAAGGTGGTCTTAATGACTGTTACGCTTTAGGGTTGAGGAACGTCTGTTTAATACAGTGAGTCATGGTCATATTTGCTAATACTGAAAGTATACCATTTGGGTTTCAATATTATTCTTTTGATTAGACTGGTATAATGTGCAAGATTGTGGTTCATCATTGATCATTGTAATCTCTTTAAAAAGTGGTGTTGGTAACTATTCTAATGGTTATCTAAATTACTTGTGGTTGAATAAAAGTTGAAAATGGTTGCTTATGCTGGGAAAATCCAATGTCTAGGTTCACTCATAGACAAAAAGCATTGAGCAGTGTCTGACATATTGGCTGTTTGGAAATCATCTTTTGTGGGACGGAGAATGACAACCTTATCACATGGCCTATGAACATATTGTCATTGATGTAATGGGTCGTAATGTCACAGATTGCTGTGGTATTCAATGGAGTTACTGGGTTCTACAGCTATCAGTATGGGAGGAAAGAATCTCCTAATTGAGTCCTTGGACCTACTTAAATTTTGTCCAGTTTCGTCAATTTTGAAAACGAGTCGTGTTGATAAGAAACATTGTTCAGATAGTGTTGTAGTGTAGTGGTGCTTGGTACTCTCATTTAGTCAAATATGCTGCTACAGATTTCAATCAGGTTCTGCTTTCTGTATCTGGAGCATAAATTATAATTGATTGTACAGATGTGTATGACCCTATTAAATAAAAGTCAAAGGATTACGAATGAGTAATTAGTGTTTTAAATCATGTGTTTGTGTACATACGCAATATTAATAACTGTTCCTTTCACTTCAAAGGGCCCAGGGATCATGGAGCTGGTGGGCCAAATAGTAAGTATACGGCAATGGCTTACTGCAGCTATACTTGCATTATTAGACGATTTTCAAACGATTATACATTTCTAATTTTTGTTACAGTGCAGGAGCAGGATAACTCTGACAACAACACCATCTTTGTGCAAGGTCTTGGAGACAACTATACTGTGGACTCAGTTGCAGACTTCTTTAAACAGATCGGCATCATCAAGGTGGAAAAGAAAAAAGTTCCATTGTGCTGAAGCTACCTTTATAGTTCTCCTTGTCATAATATCTATTTTTTTACACAGATCAATAAGAAGACAGGATTACCCATGATAAATCTATATACAGACAGAGAGTCAGGGAAGCTTAAAGGGGAGGCTACTGTTTCGTTTGATGACCCCCCTTCAGCAAAAGCAGCCATTGACTGGTTTGATGGTATGTTGAAAGAGTGCCTACCTTCTAAAAAGAAGCTGGAGATTTTGGTCGTCTGTCCAGTCTAAAGTCACATTCATCTTTTCCCTTCAGGTAAAGATTTTAATGGAAATCCAATCAAGGTGTCCTTCGCCACTCGCAGAGCTGAATTTGGACGCGGCGGTGGCAGCATGAGAGGTGGTCGTGGTCGAGGAGGTATTTTAGGTTCTCTCCTTCTCTTAGTCTCTGTTTTGTTTTTCTGACTTGGGTTTTCTCTCTCTTCTTGCAGGGCCAATGGGCCGTGGGGGGTTTGGGGGAGGCAGAGGTGGTGGTGGTGGTGGCTTCCCAGGTAACAATGGCGGTGGTGGTGGTAACGGTGGTGGCAACGGTGGTGGTGGTGGTAATGGCGGGGGCGGCCAGCAAAGAGCAGGAGACTGGAAATGTTCAAATCCGTAAGTAATCCGTTTGCACTTACTTGTAACGGATTATTTTGTAGCAATATGTAAATATTATCATGCATCTCTAGTTGGATATAAAAGCATGTCCAATTATGTCCAACTAAATGTGAATATAAGGCATTAAGATATTATAAATGTTAAGATTATGATTTTCTGGAAGGCTGATTTGGAACAATGTTTTGTCAAACCAAAAATGTATTGAGAAAGGCGCTGTATAAATAAATTTCACTTGACTTGATAAATTCATATTTTCTGTGCTTTTCTCTTGTGCGTATGCAGAACATGTGTTAATTTAAACTTCTCATGGCGAAACGAGTGTAATCAGTGCAAAGCTCCCAAACCGGAAGGAAGTGGAGGTGGAATGTCACCGATTGGAGGTAATGAGGAACTTTCCTGTGAAAATGAACTAGATTTTGTGGCAGCATCTGACTTACTAGAGATAGTGGATTGCTGTTTAAATGCACCTATTTTTGTAGGTGGTTTTGGCGGAGACAGAGGCAGAGGCAGTTTCGATCGAGGTGGTTTCCGCAGTCGTGGTGGGGATCGAGGGGGCTTCAGAGGAGGGAGGGGAGGTGACCGGGGTGGATTCGGACCTGGCAAGATGGACTCAAGGTGAATGCTCTGATGATTCACACTGTTGCACATCTTAAAATGTTAATTGGTAGAAAACTGATTTTCAATATACACTATTCACCAGTGAGTGACAAATGTATCTTAGTGCCTCTGTTGTGTTTTTCAGGGGAGATCACAGGCATGAGCGCAGAGACCGGCCTTACTAATGGGAAATTCTCTTTTGTCCAAATAAGACTTTAATTCCGTGTGGGACCAGTATTCACTCCACTTCAACACTTGTTACCTTCTTCCATACATTTTATGTTGTATGTTGTTAAAATAAGTGTTTTTGTTTTAAGGTCTGGTAATATAACTTTTTGTACTATTCTCTCTAGACTCTGATATTGTTAATTATGAATAACATTTATTTTCTCTTTTTGAACTTGTTGGTGCTTAGATCACAGTAGCATACATTTGTGCAATTTATTCAATATACTTTCTTTGACCTTTTTTTTTTTTTTTAATTGTGGTTTAAAATTAAAAATGTCTGAAAAATATAAATTGGGATGTGGCATTATTTATTATTTAATAAACTGCTTATCTCTGAATAAATTATATTTCTTAAATACAGGGTTATTATTATAGTTAAATAAAAAACATTTTAATTTCTTGAAATAAAATAAATGTTTACTGAAATTATATATTTTATATATATATATATATATATATATATACATGCATGCATACATGCATACATACACACACACACACACACAGTACTGGTCAAAAGTTTTAAAAATAATTATGTTTTTGAAAGAAGTCTCTTATGTTCACAGATTCTGCATTTATTTGATCAAAAGTACAGAAAATTATTCTATTATAATATTTTTTAAAATGTAATTTATTCCTGTGATCAAAGCTGAATTTTCAGCATTATTACTCCAGTCTTCAGTGTCACATGATCCTTCTGAAATCATTCTAATATGCTGATTAATTATCAATGTTGGAAACCGTTGTGCTGCTTAAATTTTTTTTTTCATAACCTGTAATACTTCAGGATTCATTGATGAATAAAAAGGTTGTTTTTTTTTTTAAAAGAAGAAGAAAAAAACGCATTTATTTAAAATGGAAAACTTGTGTAGTTTGGGGTCAGCGATTTTTTGCTCCTTTTTTTTTTTAAAGAAATTAATACTTTTAGTCAGCAAGGATGTGTTAAATTTATAAAAAGTGATAGTAAAGACATATATTGTTAGATAAGATTTCTGTTTTGAATAAATGCTGTTCTTTTTTACATTTGAGCAGCAAATGATCATATTAGCCTCCTGAGACCCGAGAGTTTGCCTGGTGTGCATTTTATAATTTTTCTTGCTATTTGGGATAAGTAGGACCTAATAAATATAATAACTAAAATTAGTTTTTGTACAGGAAGTAGTTTTTGCAGAAAATGATGTCCTCATGTGAGGACAGTGGGTCTATGATTTACCATATGATGTCCTCATGCGAGGACACAGTACTAGCAATAAAAAAAAAAACTTAAATGGTTGTAATTCAAGAATGCTTTGGAATATAGACATATGGTTGGTCTTGTTTTTAAGAAGACACTTGCCAGATTATTGTAGAAGTGAAATAAATTATGAAAGTGAAACAGAAAAAAAGTTAAATAAGTTTGAGTTTATGAAAATACAGAATGTAAAAATATAATTATTTATATTTTATATAAAATATATATATTATAAAATATATTTTACTCTAAAACTGCTAGAAAATGAAAGCCAAAAACCTAAACAAGTTGTGTTCCAAATTTTAGGTTGATATCTCAAAAAATGAGCTTTCAGTAAGATTTTATTTGGGCGTAGTACCAAACTTTTTCACTAGATGGACAGCCAGCTTCCTTACTGACCATATAAGGGCGCCTCCATTTTCATATGTTTTGAGTGATCTGAACCATGTCTTTCCATAATTTCATACAATTTATTAAGTATACATACTATTCAGAAATAGTATGGGTGTTTTGGCAGTATTTGATTTGATTCCAACCTCTAATAAACATAAAAAGAGCACATCACAAATGTGCTTTTTTTGCCGCATCACAAATCGAGAAGTCATAATATTTTTCTTTATATTCTAAAAATGTTCAGACCTTTTTTTCTCGTAACATTTAATTAGGGTCTCTTGGCATGAAAACAAACGGAGGTTTCTACCAATCTTTCATGATTTTTCATGTTTTTTTCTATTTCAAAATAAAGGCCTAAACACGCCTAATGAATATGAAATATTCTTGTTGCAAATTGATAAATTACTGCTCTTCTGTAATTTATTTTAAAAAACAGCCACCAAATATGAAAACTAGAGATTGTAAGCTTTCAAATGATATATAGTTTGTCAATATAACTTTAGGTTTTTACTAAGATATTATTGTTCTAAATATATGGGCAAACGTCCCAGGTGGGACGGTGACAGTTAAGGGGATAACGTAATATAGTCCCAATGTCCTCAAACGAGTACTTCACATTTACTGATGTCCTAGAGTGCTACTATTACTAAAATATGTCAAATTTTAATCCCCATATGATGATAGAGACAGTATTGTACATAAATACATTTGTTTCATTCATATAATTTGAATAGATTTTTTACCTGGGTCATTTTTCTTTCGGGAACTGGTGTAGAAGTGTTAGGGTTAGGGTCATTTTCTTCTCACTGACATTGGTGTAATGTTGTGATATCACCACAAAATGGTGTGTGGGCAGTGTGGGCAGTGCCCCTAAATGTGGCCAACATGTCTAAGATTTACAAATTTGACTATAATTGTGTCAAGAGGCAAAAATGTAATGTCCTCATATGTAGAAGAAGAAGAAGAAGAAGAAGAAGAAGAATGAGGACGCAGGGTCTCAGGAGGTTAGAATGATTTCTGAAAGATCATGTGACACTAAAAAACCATTATTTTAAATTTAAATGTTTCATGTTTTTTTCTGTACTTTTGATCAAATAAATGCAGCCTTCATGAGCATGAGAAACTTTTTTCAAAAACATACAAAATAGTAGGCCTAGGCCTAATGTTTCCCAACTTTTGACCTGTAGCCCACTACACATTTCAGCTTGTTACCAAAGTATAGTATTTTCATTTAGTTTAACTTGATGTGTTAAAATAACAAAGGCTTTTTTAAAAAGGATTTTTCACAAATTCGTAGCACAGAAGCAAATCTTAACTTGATTCTTATCCAATCTCACAAAATCTCATCGTATCTGTAGTAGGTAATCAACTCTCAGGTCTGTTACCAAGCAACCAACGACGCGCACGCAGCTGCTATGCGTTATGGCTATGTGAGTAGGTGTGCTTTTGATTGAAAAGAGAGATAAGTTTTGATATCATTATTTTTCTTGGGAGTCTAGCACATCGTTTGGTTGTTTAAAAAGTCTTTTTAAAAAGCATCAAACATCGTTGATCTTAATATTGTAGGCTTTTCATAAATAAATATGATGTCATTCCCAGACATGAGATTTTTACAGTTGCCTTTCAAATAATTTTGACATTAGGACATCAGTGGGCTTGTCTTAAAGTTTTTTTTGTGGAGTTTGGATGCTTCTGTAATAGGCCTACCCCTTTTCTATAGTTAAAATAAGATTATGCACATACAGTGCATTTATTCGCTTTGGTACTATTTTCACAAGTAAGGTGTACATTTTCAAAACTCTTACAAAATCCAAACTGATCACACTTGTGACACAGCCAGTCTTTCTTTCAAAACCTGACCTCGTGCTTTCACTAGCCTAGTTATGAATATTTTAGTTTTAAACACAAGATCATTGTGATATAATGAGAACATTCGGTTTAATCACTGAAACACAACAGTATGATCTTTCAATTTAGTACTTTTAACAATCAGTTCATTTAACGGCAAACAATGCAAGATGCATGTTTCAATCACCCTTGTTGCTGAAATACTTACAGTAATGGGCTATGCCACATTAGAAAATACACTTACATTACCTGACCACCTGTCTCCATACCCTTCTATTGATGCATCTCTGGTCAATCAGTCTTTGACTGTTTCCTCACCCTCTCTCTATGTTTACAAATAGCAAATCTCTCTCTCTCTCTCTCTCACCAACTCACTCACTCACTCAATCAAACACACACACACACACACACAGTGGTCATCATCTAGGATAAATCACTTGTGTAAAAATAATTAATTTTATTTGGTTATCCGTATAGGAAATTGCACAAAAAAAAGATATATAGAAACTGTCAAGTATAGAATCAATAAGTATAGAAATCATGGTGTACACAATTATTAATTGATGAACCATTGAGATAAGTTGGATTAAATAATAGACAAATGTATTTAACTGAACGAGAAGAGAAGCAACTCAAATTTGTGTATTGTACTAACACAATTGAAAATATGCTGAAATGTTTGGGGAAAAAAGTGCACTTTTGATGATCTGTTGTGATATTAGTACTAAGAGTTTTGAGAATGTACATTTTACTTGTGAAAATAGTAATAAGCGAATAAAAAAAAAACTTTTGTCCTAAATAAGGTTTTGACAAACATCACCATGGCTACCAAACAGATCAGATAACGTAATAGATATTAAAAAACTATAAAAATGTAAACATATTATTATTATTATTATTAATAATAATAAATAAATAAACATATTATATAAACATTTTAAACCACAAAAGCTCTTGGTGAACTTTCAGACATGCAACCTCCAACCCAGGAATAACTTATCAGGAGTCAACAAAAGAACAGATGAGAGAAAAAATTACACTTGTCTACAATTATATTTACTACCTTATGTCCCACTAATAATAATGCAAAATACCCCTTTTTTAAAATAATAACAGTAACGTTACATATAGAAGTAGGCTACTGTTCAATAAATAACCTTTACGATTGTTGTAGCTCCACCTGCTGTTCACTAAAGTGTAGTGGGTTCTGAACTTGTGAACAGAATGAGTAAGAATAAAATAAAATAAAATCTATAAAAATAAATGAATACTAATGACTAAAAGTTTCGTTTGAAACGTGAAGTATTTCCAAGTCAGTACAATTTGCATGTTGGAAAATGTGTCAATGAATCTCATCAACCTCTCGTAGTGCAAAAAAAAATATGATACTGATAACTTTATATACCTTAAAAAGATGTATTTTTTTGCCTTATTTGTGCGATTTAAGATTTCTTTAGGAATATAAGCTATGTTGTAATTATTTAATTAATGTGTATTATTTTGCCGTTCATTTGTCTCGAAAACCTCAGTTTTAGTATTTGTGAGTACATTAGTTCTGCGCATAGCTCATAATTTATCATCTGCACCCAACTTTTAAATATGTTGGTTTAACCATTTATCAAAGTAAACATTGTTATGAACTTGTGCGATTGTTCTAATACCATGTAAAGAAGAACCCTTTAAGTACACGCAGAGCCACGCAGCTGTATCAAGGTCGTACTTCGATGACGTAAAAGAAAACTAATTGCAGATTCGCCACACAGAAGGTATGCTTACAACCGCAACGGTCAGAATTATTTTGAGGTGATCGAAGAAAAGTAAAAGCAGGAAATAGCTTCATGTTAATGTATAGGACAGGTTTACTTTTCATGAAACATATAGTCACAATATATTTTAAAACTATTGAATAAATAATGTATAGCAAAGCCACATAGTCGTGAATTATGTGGAAAGTACGAGTGCCAATGCAATGGCTAAATATTTCTAGTGACTGATGGCGAGCAGGCGAGGCTCTCAGGTTAGTTACGCGATGGCCGCTTACTGTATTATGTTATTCTTTTTAGTACATTTCATTTTCTGGCGGAAATTAAAGAATTTTGCCACATCGATATTGCACCGGAATACTAGCGACACCGTTTCATATCAGATTTAGGGCGCACACATCAAAACGGAGCTAGATTTTAAACTAAGGATTGTCTGTTTTTCCCCGTCCGATGCAGGCCTAGCTGTAGCGAGCTAGCGGCTGTCGGAGCGGGCAAACCTCCTCAAGACGCGCGCTCCGTTGTGTGAGTGTTTTGGGACACCGTGTAGGAATAATTCATTTTGGTATCGGAAATTTGTGTCGATTCGTTTGCTAAATGTAATTGGCATTTGCCCTGACACATAATTTTTAAGTCGAACTTTAGCTAGCTCGCGCTGTGAGCAGCTAGCAGCTTCAGTGTTTATTATGTTAGCTTGTTGTTGTTGCTAGTCGATATGTCAGATAATGCATTTTACATTATAACCGCACTGCTTCTTGCTTATTACTCCGTAATAGGCAGAAGTAAGTCGTATTTTAATTGTGTACACTTTAATATATGATAAATGTGACATTTTAACTCGGATATTATAAGGGATGTCAGATCAGCTTGTCATGTTGTAAACAAAATATTAGAGAATATCATAATAAAGAGGTGACAACGAATTACAGCTCCCTAAATAGAGACCTCTTTTTGTTTGTTTTTTAAAGAAAGTGAAAACTTTTCACGTGTAACTGTATAATATGTGGCGTTTTTCCATTGTTTGCTATTATTGTTCTAATGATTACACTGTCAAGTCTTTAAGATTTAAGTGTTAGTGGCTGTTCTGCATGTGGACACGGTCAGATTGGTTGCCCGGTGAAGTAAATGAATGCCATAAGTGTAAAGCTTTTCTCACTGCGACTTCAACATGAGTCATTGAGTGATGTGAGCATCTGCACAACATCTCAGTCTCCTCTCTGTCTCTCCAGTGATAGCATGGATCCGGACAGCGGGGCGGACACTCAGCGAACTCTCAGTCTGCAATGGAAGAGCTATAAGCTTGTACAAGACCCCGCTCTCCGACGGGTTGCTCAGAAAATCTACAGATATGATGGGATTCACTTTAGTGTACCGGTATGGACATGCATTATACTTCTAACCGAGAAAAAAAAAAAAACAGAGCAAGGAGTCAGGCTATAATTCTCTCTTTGAATTGGCTTGTTCATTTAAAAAATTTAAAAAAATAATAATAGGCTAATATATATATATTTTAATATAATTCTTTTTATTTATTTTTTTACATTTTGTGTATGGATATTTGATTATGTAAAGATTGTGTGTTCTGCCTATTTTTAGGATTCAGGATTCCCACCGGTGGGGGACTTGCGTGATCCAAGACCCCGCAGAATCTGGTCTAGACACACAGAGCTGTCGCTGCCAGTGCCCAAATTTAAGGTATGCTTTTCTTTTTATCATTTCAATGTATCATGCTGCTTTTCTGGTGAGCTCTTTGTTCTTGTCTTTTTTTGTATTCATGCTAACACATTACTTAATTTCCCTTTTTTTGGTCATAGTTGGATGAGTATTACGTAGGCCCTATACCACTTAAGGAAGTGACATTTGCGAGGTTGAATGATAACATCAAGGAGCCGTTCCTGGCGGAGATGTGCGCCAAGTTTGGTGAGGTTGAGGAAATGGAGATTCTGTTTCATCCCAAGACCCGAAAGCACTTGGGCTTGGCCCGCGTACTCTTCACCAGCACTAGAGGGGCCAAAGACACTGTCAAACACCTGCACAATACTTCTGTCATGGGAAACATTGTCCATGTCCAGCTGGATATCAAAGGTGCGTCTCTCTCTTTAAATTATTGTCTTTAGTTTGATCATTAATATTCTGTAAGTACTTTCTATATGCTACCGTTCAACAGTTTGGGTCAGTAAGATTTATTCAAAAAATTTCTGAATTAAATTAATACTTTTATTTAGCAAGAATACAATCAATTGATTACAAGTGACAGTTTAAAGTGCCATTTATAATGTTACAAAAGATTTCTTGTGATAAATGCTGTTCTATTGAACTTGAAATATGAATCCCAGTTTCCACACAAATTTTATGTTTTCAACATTTATAATAAAATAGTTTCTTGAGCATCAAATCAGCATATTTCAATGATTTCTGAAGGATCATGTGACATTGAAGAGTAATGATGCTGAAAATTCAGCTTTTCCATCACAGGAATAAATTATATTTTTAAATATATTAAAATAGAAAATAATTTTAATACAATTTTTTAATATTACAATGATAACTTCTTACAGCTTAATGCTGGGAAAACTGAAATCCTGTTGATTGGCCCTACATCACAGAGTTTACCCCAGCATGACATTTTTATTAAAATTGATAGTGTCCAGATTAGGCCTTCAAAAACTGTGGGGAATCTGGGAGTTTTGTTCGACTTCTCGTAATGTTTTCACTCACACGTTGGTCAGATTGTTAAATCATGCTTCTTCCACTTGCGGAATATTGTTAGTATACACCCCTCTCTTAACTTTGGAGATGCTGAAACTGTTATCCATGCTTTTTTAACCTCCAGATTGGAGTTTGGACTATTGTAACTCCTTATATAGCGGCTTACCCTCCAAAGCTGTACATCGCCTTCAAATGGTGCAAAACTCTGCTGACCAAGCCCTTACATATAATAAAAAATCTGCACATATCACTCCTGTCCTTTGCCAACTTCACTGGCTTCAACTGGCTATGATCAATCGCATCCAGTTGAAACTTTTAGTCTTGGTTTATAAAGCCTGTCATGGCCCCTCACCTCAATACCTTACTGAGTTAGTGCAACCATATGTTCCTGCCTGGACCCTTAGGCCGGAGACTCACTGGCTGCGTGGCGTGAGCGTCTCCGCTGCGTGGCGTGTCCGTTTTTATTTCGGCTCCCACGTTAACAGGTTAGAGCTTGCACACTGCCTGCGTGACACGCGCGTCTCAGGCGGAAAACGCGTGCATGCTAGAAATAGATCCGACGCCTATTTTTCACGCGACACGCAAGCGTGTTGGAAGCGTTTCCAGGCAAAATAGGAAAATATGTTTGTCATTTTGTACACTAATACATATTAAAGGGCACCTATTATGGCATTTAAAATGTTCCTAATATTGTTCTGGGAGTCCCCAACAACAGTTTTACGTGCATGCAATGACAAAAAACACTTTTGTTGTCTTATAATATGCATTTATTTTTACCTGATTTGCTCACAGACTCTCAAATGATTCGTTTAACGACTAATTTTTCAAACCCCTCCTTTGCGTGACGCTAATCTGCTGCGATTGGTCAGATGACCCAGTCAGTTATTTTTGGCGTTAGCCCAAAGCTTAAACATATTGATAAAGCACTGCAGTACTACAGGTATTGCTCTATTCTTTATGACAACTCCAATAACAACGACAAACATTTCACATATTTAAAAAAAATGACATTGGAGACCTAACGTTAGAAGCTGCGCTGAGCGTAACTTACACAACACACACACATACTTGAGCATGCTACAAAACCCATAAAAGCAACAATTATTAATAATACTTACAGGTTGCGATTCGGAGGAGGGTAGCTGATCCAAATAAACTTGGTACTGAACCTTCCTTCAGTATCAACCGGCTCGCGAATTCATATTTGACAGCATTTATGTTTTTGAAGCAATCATCTTCAAAATGACGCGAACACAGCAATAACGTCGGGCTATACATCTGTGGTATAGTTGCATATATGAACTGAAGCCACTGATTCTTCAAATGCTCGTCTCTGGGCAGATGAAAAAATGTCGCTTTTGCGTCACACTTCAGAACACATCGTCTCGTCGCCATGATGTTGTTTTCAAGTTTCCCTGGCTTCTACGAGTACGAGCGCAATGAGTGGGCGTATCTTATTCAAATAACTTGTACAAGTGACGTCAAAAAGTTAGAGAAAATGCATCGTTCGTCTATCGATTCATATCAGCGACTCAGTCGACTCTTACTTTTGAGAGACAATAACTTTGTATACGGTGAACTTTCATGTTTAAAACTTTGCAGGATGTTATCGTTCACTTAGATCTATGTTACACACTACATGAAGGGCAATTTTCAAAAATCCATAATAGGTACCCTTTAATAAGTTACATTTTGATGTTTGAAAGTCTAGGTTTTTTACATAAATTCAGATATAAATGTCTTTTTATTTTAAATCCCATTATTTTTGCCTATAGGCTACATATAATTTCATGTCATTTTATTTGTTAAACAATTGAGTCCTGGTGTCCACTACAGAGGTCATAGCATAACATATGAATAAAATATCATTTGTATAGTTTCTTATGCTCTTAACCAGTGGTCACCAATCCTGGTCCTGGAGGGCCGCTGTCCCTGCAGAGTTTAGCTCCAACCCCAATTAAACACACCTGAACAAGCTAATCAAGGTCTCTTTAGGCATACTAGAAACTTCCAGGCAGAGGTGTTAAACCTGGTTGGAGCTAAACTCTGCAGGACAGCGGCCCTCCAGGACCAGGATTGGTGATCCCTGCTCTTAACAATGTGATTACATGAAAAAAAAATCAAACTTATTTAAAAAAAACTTTCTGGGCCTCAGGAGTGTATAAAGATAGGATAGGCTACAATAACAAAGTAGTGTGTCTTCTGAGTGACGGTCCAACATCAGGTAGACTAAATATAGGCTCTTTAAAGCTACACAAAATTTGTAAATGTTATTGAAATAAACAGGCCACTTCCCTATGTTTTGGATTTTGGAAGATGTGTGATTTCAGTTAAAATCGTTGTCGTAAAGGCTAGAGCAACACACCGCTAATCCAAATGTAGACTGGTCTGTCGGCGCTCCCTCTACGTCACCTAGCAGCAGCAGCGCCGCGTCAGATACGCTTCTTGGTGTGTAAAGACACAGAAAATGCGACACAGCCGCCACGCAACAGTGTAGCGAAGAGCTACGTGAAGCTGCTAGGGCTAGTTGGATCGCAGTGAACCAGGTGTGTCGGTCAGAACACCACAGAGCGACGTGTCAGTTTGAACTGATTTTATTATTGCTGGTATGAAGAATCAACATTAGAGGGAGGAGTCAGCCTTTACAAAACCATTAACAAGCTATGAGGGTTTGAGATGAATGGTGCAGTGGACTGTGTAGGGCTTCCTTTCGCAGCCTCCGGAGGAAATGGATCTCCTTAGCTTTGATTGAGCCTGTTTGAGCCTGAGGACGATTACCGATGAGCATGCAGTGGTTGATCGACAATGACACACTGCGTGAGCAGAGTAGGCACACTTAGCGGAGACCTGATGTACAGTCAGTGAGTCCTGCTTTAACTGAGGTGAACTTTGCTCATAAGTGGACTGAATGCATATCAGCTGCCGTAGACTTGGTTGGCATTATCGTAGGTAGGGATGTAGATGCATGTACGGGTGTGTGTGTGTGTGTGGTTTCTCTGCAACACACAAAGAGCAATACTCAAATAACAGCAAACACTATTACAAATCATCATTCACATACTGACTATAGGCTGCTCCCCTCATAACAACAATGATGCATAAACATCTTCCATCACATTTACTTTCACTATTTATCTACATTATTTACTGTAACATTATAAACATTATAACTCTGAACTTTAAAGATCGACAGATAAGTTATAAGAGCTGGCACGGATTAATTAACGTCGCCATGTAACATTATACAGCCGATAACTGCGTCATTACTGATAACGAGCATCAATCAGCGAACATTGCAGGATTAAAAGTACTCACTCTTTATAGGACGCACACAAACACAACATACATCCAATCGGAGGGTGATAATGATTTTGATGCACGTCTTCAGCTGTTCGTGATTGCGGTGAACCTGACTGCGAGCAGCGGCTGATGCAATGTCATTCGCACTGAGCGGAAGAGATAGCTGCTCTTCCGGTCACTCCCTACAGACTTCATAATAAGAGTCCCAACTAAAATAGTGCAACTGTGCTCTAACACCATCTTATTAAGAGCCTTTTGCACAGCCGCCCCCAAATTGCGTGCAATTTGCTCCCATAAAAGGCTCATCCTCAATTTGAAACCGTCGGAGGGCATTCCTCATCCTCCTCAGCATCTGGGATAACTGGAAGAGTAATAAGCCGGGCAACTGGCCGGGTATATACTCTGTCTTTGACTTGCACGTCCGCTGATCGCACATGACCATCTGCGCTCGGATGTACTTTAACCACTCTGCCAACTGGCCAAAGTGCCCTGGGGAACTGGGGGTCCATCAACAGGACTACTGAATCCACTGTCAGATCAGCTGGGGCACCATGCCACTTCTGCCTGCATTGAAGGGTTGGCAGGTAGCACCTGATGAACCTTGCCCAGAAGTGATCTGCTATAACTTGGCAGTGTCGCCATCTCCGCCGGCTTAGTCCCTCGCTCTTAGGGTAGACAACTGGAGGCAGTGCTCCATCAAGCCGCCCCATCAAGAGGACATTAGGAGTCACGGCGTCCAAGTCAGCAACACTGGATGAGGTATAGCCCAAAGGTTTGGTATTCAGTATTGCCTCTACCTCCAGTAAGGTAGTATGTAGTACCTCCTCAGAGATAGGTTGACCTCCAATGACAGTATACAGTGCAGTCTTGACAGACTTGATCTCCCTCTCCCATGTTCCCCCGAAGTGAGGAGCTGCAGGTGGGTTGAAGTGGAAATCAATTTTCTGATTGGCTAGGAGACGTTGGAGGTCGGAAGACATGCTGTTAAAAGACTCACGGAGCTCCTTCTCTCCTGCCTTAAAGTTCGTACCCTGGTCGGAATAGAGTTCAGCTGGAGTCCCTCTTCGAGCGATGAACCGCCTGAGGCTCATCAGGAAGGAGTCGGCATCCATACTGTGGAGGATGTCTAGGTGCACCGCCCGGGTGGTAAGACACTTATAGATGATGCCCCATCTCTTCTCTGAGCGTCGTCCTATTTTGACTTGAAAAGGCCCGAAGCAGTCGACGCCAGTGGAGAAGAACGGCGGTTTGTATAAGCGTAGACGGGCCACAGGTAGGTCGGCCATCTTCGGGACCAACGGCTTAGATTTCCATCTTCGGCACTCCTTACACTGGTGTTGCACCCTTCGAACTGCCTCCCTGCCACGGAGAATCCAGAAGACCCGGCGCATCTCTGCGAATACTCGCTCAGGACCCGGATGACAGAGACGAGCATCGTAGTCCTGGATAAGGAGTTTTGTTGCTGGATGCAAGGGGTCCAGGATAACAGGATGTTTGAACGCAGGGTCTAACCATTCGGCACGTCGGAGTCTTCCTCCAACTCGTATGATTCCCTCGTCGGGGTCCAGCTCTGGGGACAAGGTTAGGAGACGACTACTTCGGAGTACCGCTTTCCCTGCCTTTAGGTGACGCAACTCCTCCGGAAAGCACTCAGCCTGAACTCTCCGGAAGATAGTCATCTCTGCCTGCCGGTAGTCGGCTGCTATCAAGGGACCATCTCGGTCTGCCGCCCCGTGCACCTCCTGTGCCACGGACTCGACCATATCCTTCCAGGACTCGTATGACTGACCCAGGTGGGTCTCCAGTCCGTCTGCTCTAGATATCACTCCACACGAAGCAGACTTCTTGTACTCCGTGACATCCTCTTCTGGTGCCTTTCCAGGTGAGGATGGCCATTCAGCAGGTCCCTTGAGGAGAAAGGACGGTCCTTGGCTCCAGCGGTTAGGCACAGCCAATTCCGCCAGGGTTTTCCCACGAGTCACATCATCTGCCGGGTTTTGTGCGGAGTCGACATAGCGCCAGGTACTCTCTCCTGTTAGCTCCTGGATCTCAGAGACACGTGTACCCACGAAGACTTTGAAGCGACATGACTCTGACTGTAACCAGGTTAACACTGTTGTCGAATCGCTCCAGAGAATTGTCTGATCCGTCTTCAGCGTCAGTTCTCTCTCTAACGTCTTTGCCAACTGGGCAGCTGTCAAGGCACCACAGAGCTCGAGACGGGGAATGGAATGTTGCCGTCGGGGTGCTACCCTGGATCTAGCCGCCAGAAATGCCAAGTAAACCCGTCCCTGGGTATCTTCTGTTCTCAGATAAGAGACTGATCCGTATGCCCTCTCAGAGGCGTCACTGAACACGTGGATCTGCCTAGAAGCAACCATCTGATCGGCTTGGGCTGAGGCATAGTGTCGGGATAATGAGATGCGTGACAGCAGGTGTAGCTCTGATTCCCACTCCTTCCATGCCTTCTGCAGATCTTGAGGGATAAGTGGGTCATCCCAGTCACGCGGCTTGTCCCACATGCTCTGGACGATCATTTTGGCGCGGGTCGTGTAAGGTGCAATGAATCCCAAGGGGTCATATTGTCGGGCGAGCACCTTGTAAACATTCCTCATTGTGAGTGTTCCATACTCTAGAGGTCGGCTTTTGTAACCTAAGGTGTCTGTCCCCCAGTGCCAGCTGAGTCCAAGGGCTGGTTCAGAAAGTTCAGGTTCATCGTGCGAAAGCCATCGCTCCATGCTGTCGGACCTCGCCTCTGCAGGTAGGTGTCTGAGGACATCAGGTATGTTGCAGGCCCACTGCCTGATCTCAAACCCTCCAGATGCTAGCACTTCCCTGAGCCGGTCCACCAGCTCCTTAGCTTCCTCTGCTGTGTGCACACTTTGAAGACAGTTGTCCACGTAGAAGCAGTGCTCCACTGAATGCCTGACTCCTTCTCCTGGCCCCCCATGATCCCTTGCATGCATTTGGAGGGCGAAGGTGGCGCAACACGGTGAACAAGCAGTGCCAAATGGTAAGACCTGCCACTCAAAGACATCAGGGGGGTTTTCCCTCTTCATGTCCCTCCAGATAAACCTGAGGAGTGACCGATCTTCTGGTAGGAGGTGAACCTGGTGGAACATGCCTCTAATGTCACCACTGACTGCTACTGCATGTTCCCTGAAGCGCAGTAAAACGCCCAGAAGAGAGGATCCCAAAGTCGGTCCAGGAAGGAGGGTATCATTGAGGCTTCGACCTCTGAATTGGAAGGAGCAGTTAAAGACCAAACGACTCTTTCCGTTATGGCTCACTAGGTGGTGGGGTATATACCACGACTCAGCTGTGGTCGAGGCATCCCTTTGGTCAATCTTCTTAACCGCTCCTGTATCCACCAACTTGCGAATTGCTGCACAGTACTCATCGGCTCTTAAGGGGTCCCAGGCCAAACGTCTCTCCAAACTTCTGAGGCTGGGTAAGACGGCTTCCTTGGGAGCTTGGAGAGGGGGAATGTCTCGCTTCCGTAGCAGAGGCGTGGCATATCTGTGGGTGCCTGCAACCTTTACTCGTTTTGTCTTGGCCTCTAGGAGCTCCACCGCTTCCTTATCCTGCTTCGACCTCGTTGCCAGTTTAACACTCTGGAATGGCAGTGTGTCCATCTTCCAAAGCTTCTCCACATTCTGCATCAACTCCGTCGTCTGGGGTGAGACACTAGTGAAGAGACACTGCTGGGTGCTAGGTGCCCACTGGGTAAGGTGCGCGGGCCCTTGAAGCGTCCATCCCAGTCTCGTACGAATGGCTGCCGGACCTCCCGGAGGGCCCATCTTCACCGGCTCGATAGGGTTAAGTAGATGGGGGTAGTCAGCGCCAATTAACACGAGCGGCTTAACATGATCGAATGCCTCGAGGGGGAGATCTGCCAGGTGTTTGTACTTCCTCTTCAAGCTGGCGATGGGGTAGGAGTGGTCCGCTAGACCCAAGCGTTGAGAGGTGAAGGCCTCCACTATCCGGAATGTTCTCTTGGGATTGGTAGAGGATGATATTTTAAATGAGACAGCAGCTCCCTTCAGGGTTTGAACTTCCTGCCTAATCGTGCGGAGAGCAAGGTCCTCAGGCTTCTTCTCCAAACCCAACTTATCAACGGCCTCGGGGAGGAGCATTGTGCGCTCAGAACCATCGTCCAGAACTGCGTAAGTGTCTAATGTCCTGTCTCTGTTGCGCAGGAGAACTCTGACGACTTTCAGCAGAACCCGAGAGTGGGCCGATGGTCTGTCCAGGTAGAGGACTTCTGTACTAGTGCTTACCAGACAGCTTTCAGCCTTCGGCATCTCAGCCTTGGGGCGTGCGTTGGCGTCATGCAAGACCCTCAGATGCTTCCCTTGACACACCTCGCAGAGTTTCTTGAGGTCACATTGCGCTGCCTGATGTGCTCTCCCGCATCTCCAACATCTCTTATTAGCCCTGATCCACTCAATGACCTCCTCTTTGGTGAGTCTCTGAATGGCTGGACACCTATTTAAGAAGTGCTCTGTGTCCTCACAGTATGGACAGTAGGGCTTTGATTTGCTCTTCCATTTCATCGCAGATGAGCTCTGACCCTCTTGTCTCAATCCTCGGTTAAACGAATAGCTCTCTGCTCCATGCAGCACTGTAGCTACTGGCTTGCTCCGTCGCTTCTCGGCTCGGTATCCTGACAGCCCTGGGATACGGATGTCCGAAGGGTTGTCGTAACCTTGGCACCACGACTCGTATCGGAGCCATTCCGCCAGGTCGAGCAGTGTATGAGTATGTCCGGGACGATGGAACATCTGACGTCTGAAGTTCGCTCTCATCTCCATCGGAAGCTTGGTGAGGAGTCGTGCCACATGTGAGCCACATCTCAGCTCGACTTCTCCATCTGGGCCCAGTGTCTGTAACATACCTACAAGTGACTGAACATGCAGGGAGAACCTCTCAAAGGCAGCTACATCTCCTCTTCTGATCTCAGATGAATCCATCACTGCAGCGATCCTCTGTAAGGCTACATGGTGCGGCTGGCCGAACTTCTCGGTCATGGCTGCCATGGTGTCAGTGTACGGCCTAGGCGAGTTAATATAGGAGTCAGCAATGAGACAGGCCTCTTCAAGTTTCACGTGATCCACCAGAATCTGATACTTAAAAGGCTCTGTAGCGTCGGTGGGTAGCAGGTTTGCTAGGGCTAGTTTAAGCCGAGAGAACTCCATCGGGTCCTTATGGACGAAGAAAGGAATTCTTGGTGCTGGCCCCCTGTACTCTCCTCCTCCCAGAGTCACCGATGCTGACGAGAACTGTCTGCCTCGAGCAGGGTGTGGTTGGCTTGTATCAGGCCTGGCTGGGTATTGAGCTGAAGATCCCGCATATGTGCGATACATACTAGGCTGCGGACGGGAGATGGGCATGTAGGGTTCTGGCCCCGGGGTGTAGGACCGGACGTCGTGCTGTTCTGGACCTCGCTTAGGTTGCGGGCTGTTCAAGCTATGAGGAGTAGAATGTGGCCGAGTATGGGCTGCGACACTGGAAGTCACACTGTCCCTCATTAACTGTAACTCGCTCATCATTTTGTCTATAACGATGACCACACGCTGATCCTCGACAGCCGCAGATGGTGGAGGGTAGTCAAAAGAAGGCCATGGTGGAGGGGGCAATCCCTCGTCATACTCTTCCTCAAGCACTAATGAGTCACTCGGTAATGGAAGGGGTGGCACTGGCCATCGTTCTGAGGGTGGATCCTGCTGCGCTGCTCCTAGCACTCTGGCTGAGGCTGTTAACTCACACGATTCCCTTCTATTATCATGTGGTGAGGCAAAACTGTACTGCATGCTCTCTCCGTGTAGCCTGCTCGGTTCATCCTCCGTGTAGGGCATAGGGGTATGTGGCCATCCTAGGCTTGGGGTGTTAATGCTCTCCTCAGGGCTTGCGGAATAATCGTCCTGTGCATTGGGGAGCCTACCCCACTTCACATGAGGCTGTGAACTCCACTCATCCCCTCTAGGAGTGTGTGGTACTGGGCTGACATGTGGTGGGCCACGTATCTTTGGTCGCACTGCACTGACCTCATAATCCCTCAAATAGGATGGCTGCCTTAGCTGCCGTCTGGGCCGGGTGGAGGGGGCCCACGGTGCTTCATCACTCTGTTGCATGCTCCCAGCACAGCTGCGATCCGGCTCGAAGGACCAAAAATGTAGCGAAGAGCTACGTGAAGCTGCTAGGGCTAGTTGGATCGCAGTGAACCAGGTGTGTCGGTCAGAACACCACAGAGCGACGTGTCAGTTTGAACTGATTTTATTATTGCTGGTATGAAGAATCAACATTAGAGGGAGGAGTCAGCCTTTACAAAACCATTAACAAGCTATGAGGGTTTGAGATGAATGGTGCAGTGGACTGTGTAGGGCTTCCTTTCGCAGCCTCCGGAGGAAATGGATCTCCTTAGCTTTGATTGAGCCTGTTTGAGCCTGAGGACGATTACCGATGAGCATGCAGTGGTTGATCGACAATGACACACTGCGTGAGCAGAGTAGGCACACTTAGCGGAGACCTGATGTACAGTCAGTGAGTCCTGCTTTAACTGAGGTGAACTTTGCTCATAAGTGGACTGAATGCATATCAGCTGCCGTAGACTTGGTTGGCATTATCGTAGGTAGGGATGTAGATGCATGTACGGGTGTGTGTGTGTGTGTGGTTTCTCTGCAACACACAAAGAGCAATACTCAAATAACAGCAAACACTATTACAAATCATCATTCACATACTGACTATAGGCTGCTCCCCTCATAACAACAATGATGCATAAACATCTTCCATCACATTTACTTTCACTATTTATCTACATTATTTACTGTAACATTATAAACATTATAACTCTGAACTTTAAAGATCGACAGATAAGTTATAAGAGCTGGCACGGATTAATTAACGTCGCCATGTAACATTATACAGCCGATAACTGCGTCATTACTGATAACGAGCATCAATCAGCGAACATTGCAGGATTAAAAGTACTCACTCTTTATAGGACGCACACAAACACAACATACATCCAATCGGAGGGTGATAATGATTTTGATGCACGTCTTCAGCTGTTCGTGATTGCGGTGAACCTGACTGCGAGCAGCGGCTGATGCAATGTCATTCGCACTGAGCGGAAGAGATAGCTGCTCTTCCGGTCACTCCCTACAGACTTCATAATAAGAGTCCCAACTAAAATAGTGCAACTGTGCTCTAACACCATCTTATTAAGAGCCTTTTGCACAAACAGAAACGCCACGCTCACGCCACGCAGTGTGTCTCCGGACCAAGAACCCAAGTATAAACTCTCTACTGTGGGTGGTAGAGCTTTTAGTGTTATAGGCCCTAAGCTATGGAATAAGCTGCCCCCTAACCTCCAGACCATTAAATCTCATCTTAAAACTCATCTATTCACCATGCTCCGTAAATAAATAATTATTTTCCTCTCTACCTCTCTGTCTTCCACTTTTTCATTTTTTTTTTGTTACGTTTACTTTATCGAAATTGATGTTTTCTTTGATTCTTTAACTTCTCATGTTGGTTGTCTCCATCTGTTTTCTGCTCGTTTGATTGTTAAAATAAGCAGATTGCTTGTCTCTTTGTCTGTCGACTGATTGTATTATTTTGTGAAGCAACCTTGGGTTCTTGAAAGGTGCTAAAAAAATAAACATATTATTAATATTTCGGTTTTAGCTTTTGGACGGTTGTATATATCTTCTGCTTACCAAAATTTAGAAGAAATTACTGGCTTATTACATTGTGCTTACCAGGTTTCAGTTTGTTTGAATCGAGTCTTTGAAAATTGATTCTTATTTTTGATGAAAATAGTCTATTTGCATTTTAATTGACGAGCATTAATATGGTATAAAATATACAAGTTTGAGCTGAATTAGAAATGTCTATTTAGATGTTGAGTAAATTTGAAAAACACAGATAGTAAAACAATGTGTTGTGTCTCTTGCCAGTATTGATTCAAATATATTGGTTATCAGGTGATATTAAAATAACAAATTGTTTTACTTATTGGTATCGATCAATATTGGATATTTAATTCTGCATACTCATTTCCCCCCTTTTTACATTTAGATGACCTTTTCCGTCATCTAATGCTCACTTAAAATTAGGGCTGCTCCCTAATAGTCAACTAAACGTTACTCAATGAGAAGAGGCTTGGTAGACTCAATTTTAATTAGTCGGGTAGTCGAAGAAAAAACTCCAAGGATTTGGCGATGCCATGCAGTGACAGATCGTTAACACGGCTGGTCCATGCGGTAATATGTCGGGCAGAAAATCCAAAGTGTGGGAACATTTTGACGGTAAAGAATGACCACAAAAAGGTGACATGTGACCTCAAACTTATCATGTAAAATATGTATGTAGCAGCCTAATGTTAGGCACTTTACATGGCTGCTTGCTCTAATGTTAACGATAACCTAGTTAAATGTGCGCTAATATTAGGCCATATCCAAATGTTCATGCGGAGTGTGGAAGCTAAATTATTACCCCGTTTACTGCACAAAATGTCTAACTTAACTTCCACATCCTCTCCATCGGAGTGCATTTTCTCAAAGGCCGGCTACATTGTGAGCAAGTCATGGAGCTCACTAATCCCCGACAACTTGGACAAACTCGTCTTCCTCTCTAAAGCTGTTATTTATATTATGTTACTTTTGTTTGCGTTCTTTTATTTATTATACAAGTATATACATAAAATTGTAATGTGTGCATTCCTATTTGCAAAGAAATGTCAAAACACATTTTAGAATAATGCTTGT
The DNA here is from genome assembly GCA_031834385.1 of Semotilus atromaculatus. Taxonomy (NCBI): domain Eukaryota; kingdom Metazoa; phylum Chordata; class Actinopteri; order Cypriniformes; family Leuciscidae; genus Semotilus; species Semotilus atromaculatus. The sequence continues at coordinate 21,951,579 of JAULUF010000005.1, read as the reverse complement.
TTATATCCTGCCATCTCGTCATTTCATAAAATATGAAACAGTGGGAAAGTCAAACATTGCATGATGAAATAAAGGTACCAGTCTGTAGTTGAATCTAAATTGTGTGCATGTTTTTCTAGGCCAACAGAGGATGAAGTACTATGACTTGATAGTGAGTGGCTCATACACCCCTCAGACAGTGCCGACTGGAGGCAAAGCTCTCACAGAGAAATTTCAGCCCCCAGCCCCAACACAGCCAGATACGGTGAGTACACAAACAAATCTTAGCTCAGCTACACTGGAAAGAATGCTTTGCTTTCCCATAAGTGATGCCACTGTATGCGGTTACCAGCCAACATTTCGTGGCATCCTTGAAGCGCAGTGGCCTTTACTGGATTGAGTTGGCTTGTAGTTTATTCTACACTTTACAGTCACACAAATACCCATGTCTGTGTTATTTCATGGTCATGGGTGGACCACAAAATGTGTGAAAGACAAAGAGCTATCAAGCCGTGACAGTGCATTCTTGAGCTTCCAAATACAGTGCAGAGGAAAACTGTTTCTGCAGAAGATAGGAGAAATTGCTTCTTTGGTGTATTTGAAAACGTTTGTGCTGCTTAATATTTTTGTGGAACCTGTGATTCATTTTTTTTTTTTTAGGATTCTTTGTATAGAAAGTTCAAAAGAACAGCATTTATTTGAAATAAAATTCTATTGTAACATTATAAATGTCTTTTGTCACTTTGGATCAATTGAATGCATCCGTGCTGAATAAAAGTATATCCTACTGACCCTTACATTTGCTCAGTAACGTAAGTGAAAAGTAAAACACTACAAACAATTGCAGGTTTGAAATATCAATTTGAGATTCATTTATTAGTGTTTTTAAAGAATCTTGACTTTTGAGTGTGTTAAATGACAGCGAATATCATAAATGTAAAAATCACATATGGACAATATCAATCAATACATTTAACAATAACCGATAATACGCATCACAAATTTCTTTTGTTATTTCTTGTCGTCTTTTATTAGTCGTCTGATATCCGACGGAGGCTCTCCACAGACCAGACGGCAGCTCCTGCTGCTGCAGCGCCTCTCAACTCTGGCAGCACCACCCCCTGTTCTGTGGAAACTGGGTTTGGAGACCAGCGCCTAGATACCCCTCCATCCTCAATGGGGGGGCCCTATACACCGGGTTCCTCTGCTTCTTCACAGGGTGGGGGCACCCCTTATACCCCTCGCTCTGGGACCCCTTTCTCCCAGGACTCGGGCTACTCTGTGGGCAGGTTGGTTCCTAATTTACATTTAAAACGAATATTTCCTTGGTTAAGCTTCTTTAGCAAATTTAAAAAACATCCCCTCTTTTTTTTATTTCAGGCATGGTGGATATACCAGCGCTCAGAGTTATCCCCAGCAGGATATGCTTCCATCTTCCTCCTGCTCCTCTTCAGCGGTCTCTTCATCATCAGGATTCAAGCCGCCTCGCTGTCATGATGGCCTACATGCTCCACCTGCACAAGAACCCTCCGTGTTCCACAGGGGTCGGCCGGGATATCCTTCATCTGCACCTTTCAGACCTAATGAACCTCCCTATCCGTATTCCAATGTTGGAGGTTCGGGGATGCACATGCCGCTACACCCACCCATGCCACCTCCAGGGCCTCAGTTTGAGCCATCTCCTCTGTCTGAGAGAGAGAGAGACAGGGAAAGGGGTCACAGGGATCAAAAGAGAGACTCAGGAGGGCGCTATGGAGGCGGGATAAGCTCCCGTCGTTCCTCTTACCACTATCAACAGGATACTAACTCTTCGTCCACCTCTAAATCCTACCATTCGCACCACTCGCATCATCCCGAGCGGCGAGAGGACCGAGACGGCAGGGGGTACCGGCGGGACAGTTCAGCCTCCCGCTCAGGCGATCACGGAAGGCATCGGAACCACCATCACTCCCACAACCACCACAGCAGCAGTGGTGGTGGGTCGAGTCGGCGGAGGAGTAGCAGAGACCGTGAATGGGAGCGAGACAGAGAAGGAGACTATAATAGCTCTGATCCGCGTTACGGAGGCCATTCAAACTCCAGCCACAACTCATCCAACAGCCTCTCCCCTCCCTCTGCCACCTCTTCTTATGGAGGATACTCGTCATCTAAAGACCTGTCCCCCTATGACACACCCTCCTCCTCTCGGCTGGAACCCTCGCCGGTCTTCCATCCTCAGCAAGGTGCCGGCGAGAGGGGTTTTGGAATGGGAGGTAGTATGGACAATGACTACCGTGCTCATTCTCACCACACACCCCTGGCGCCGCCGCCTCCACCTCCTCCCCTCCCGCCGGCCTCCGTCATCGTGGCCGCTGTGGCCGAAACCCTTGGCTCTCTTGATTTCGGCCAGGACAGTCCCATCCGAGAAGAACAGTGGACCAAACCCAAACGGCATCCCAGCACGCCACCCCATCCGCCTCCAACCTCCTCGCCTCCCCTCGCCTCCGTACCGTCATCCTCCACCTCCCCGTCTTCAACCTCCCTGCCTCACCACCTCCCCTCTTCCACAGCATCCCTCTCTCCACCTCCTCCACAACGTGACTCCTCCCCGGAACCAGACTCTACTAATGAGAGCCTGCCGTTCATGCACCACAGCAGCAGCTTGGACTCACGTATTGAGATGTTGCTGAAGGAACAAAAGGCCAAGTTTTCCTTTCTTGCCTCAGATGATGAGGATGATGAGAAGGAGGACAAAGAGAGAGGAAAAACAGATGAGAACACAGATGGAGGGGGGAACAAACTCAGAGAAGAGAATGGAGAACGGCCTAGTCACAAGAGACCAGGAGAGACGGAGGGAGGCCAACAGAGGAGGAGAGGAGAGAAAGATGGACGTCGTAGCAGGAGCAAGAGGCAAGATGGCGGAGTAAGTGAAGGCAGGAAAACTCCTCCAGAGGTTGCCTCCTCCACTCCCACCATGCACGGTTTAGTGTCCGAGTCTCTTCAGGGCCAAATGCCGCCACCTCAGGAGGAGCACACAACCTCTGATACACACAGGGCTCCACATACCCCACCCACATACAATGGAGAGACACAGGTGAGTCCCCGCAGTTATATTTGGATGGATAATGGATCTATGAGCTTCTTTTTTTTGATAGCAGGAAAATATTGAGTCAGTACATTAAACTAAGAAACAGGTAGCATTGATTATATTGTGACGTGGATTGGACTGGTTGGAGTTGTCCAACAATAAGTTCACAGGCTAAACCACAGCAGAAGTGTGGTTAACTATTATTTTAACCACTAAAATATTGGGCTAAATATTGTATTAGTCGTTTCATCTCCAGAGGCCAAAATACTGTTTGAGTTTTTACTTATTTTTCTTAGATTTGTCATACAGACTTTGACGACAATTATGCAACAAATATGCTAAAAGGAAGATCAGCTGGTCTTGTTTAACTATCATCGATATTTTAAAATATCTTCATTTGTGTTCCAAAGATGAACAAAAGTCTAATGGGTTTAGAATAACATGAACGTGAGTAAATAAAGAATTTTCAATTTTGTTGAATTATCCTTTTATCTGTTGACATTTTATTTTTATAACTATAGTAATTCTGACATGATGTAAATGAACCAGTAAGCTAACAGAAGTGAAACTGACATGCTTTTGCTTTTTTTTCTTGTCTTTTTTTTTTTTTTTTTTTGTGCTCTGGTTGTCTGACATGTTCCTTTGCATTGTGTCTGAGTATTATTTCTCAGTTTCGGTGCATCAATACATTTGATTCAAGCTTGAAAATGTCTTCCTCCCACACAGTGTTTAAACTGTAATCTTCACAATCTCTTCTCCTCAGCCATCTCCTCACTCTTCTGGGGAGGATATGGAAATATCCGATGAGGATGACAATGCCATCACCACAGCGACACCCCATCCCGCTGCCTCTTCGTCCTCTTCACCAGCCACCTCCTCGCAATCTGCCCTCCCCTCACAAACTCAAGACCCCTCTGCAAGCCCCACTCCTGACACCAGCCAGCACTTCAGCGCCACCATGCCACCTCCGCCCATCCCGTCTTACCCTCCACACCTCCCTCCCCCACCTCTGCCCGGCTTCTCGCTACAGCCACCTCCGCCACCTGGCATACCTCCTCCGCTTCCTCACATGGAGCTGCACCCGGAGTACCCTCCTCCGCTGCCACACCATATGTACGACTATGCCAGCTCCATGGAGCTCATGAGCCAGTATTGTGGCGGAGTGCCCATGTCATTCCAGATGCAGACGCACATGCTCAGTCGTCTCCACCAGATGCGAATGGCCTCCTCCAACAGCACTACGGCACCACCTGGAGAAGTCCCGCCTTCCTCTGAATATCCCCCGTCATATCATCTCCATTCAATTCCCCCTCCACATGTACATCCGCACCACCCATACATGGACCAAGATGGGAATGTTGCCTCCCACTACGACCAGGACCACCGCTACATCCCTCCTCATTTACCGTATGCCTACCCGGACCCTCACGCCGCCCAGCTTCCGCATCATCATGCTATCCCACCTCCACACAGCCCCTGGCCTCCTCACATACCACCCCAGCAGTTTCCTTCCCACTATCCTCCACCTGGCTTCGGCACAGTGCCTGGTGTGGATGGAGAGCTGTACGCAGCGGCAGGTGACCAGATGGCCATAATGGGCCACAACCCCTGCGAGGCCGTAGTGCAGCAGGTACTGGCAGCTTTGATTGAGGAGATGAAGAACATCATGCAGAGGGACCTGAACCGCAAGATGGTGGAGAACGTAGCCTTTGGCACCTTTGATGAGTGGTGGGACCGCAAGGAAAGAAAAGCTAAGGTAACATCAGAGAGTTTTCTTCATATTTGTTTTGAATGACCTACATTGTTCTTCAACCATGCCACCTCTTTCTCTTGTTTGCACAGCCATTCCAGACAGCCATGCGGGGAGTTGCGGTGGTGCGCGAGGAAGACAAGAAGGATGAGAAGACCAGCAACCGACCTCGAGAGCCACTTATGTCTCTGGTAGACTGGGCCAAGAGTGGAGGCATGGAGGGTTTCTCCCTGCGGGGAGCCTTGCGCTTGCCTTCTTTTAAGGTGCCTGACTTAACCACCTCTTAAACATCTAAAAATTAAATTGCCTTTCCACTGTCTCTTATATTTACATACATCTGATATTCATCGAATTTCACTCCCAAGTGGCCGTCAAATGGAACTTTCAAATTCGTCTTGAAGCAGTCCTTTATGTAATCACCATCTTAAAATTAATGAATATATCCACACAAAACAAATGACCTCCAATACATGTAAAAGAAAAACATTGCAGGTTTTCTAGGGATAAAATTGCTATTCTGTACATAATTATTCATAATCGTCCATTTGACAGAAGCTCGTCATCCCCAATCAAACACCCGCTCGTCAGTGTCAAAATGTTTGAGTCCAATCAAAGCAAGCGGGATTTATGTTCACAGGAGCGCGAGCCGAGCGCGAATCCCATGCCACCAAAACCCCCTAGTAGGATAATTTTTTGGAACTTTTTATTTATAAAAACCTGCGTACTGCCCTGCGTGTCGGTGTGATTAAATCAAACAACATAAACTGTCAAAGAAATTGGCCCTGATTCTCTTAAATGCACATCATTGTCTTGTTTAAAAAGATGTTGTACATATTTTGCCAACCAATATTTTCAAACATGTTCAATTTCATACATTTTCCGAGGGTGAAATCCGTTGCCTACCTGTTAACATTAAAGGTAAAAAATAATAATAAAGTAAGTTAATTGTAAAGTATTTCTCTCTGTTTGAATAACTACTCAACTCTACCTTACACATTAATGCTGGAAAAAGAGCCCCTTTGGTGTAAAAACACATTAAGTCATTTTACGGCATGATTTTGAATGCTGACCATTCACCGTAAATTAGGGCTCCCCCTCCCTATAAAAGCCAATTTAACCACTGATTATAATTTATTTATTAGTTTAAATACATTTTAAAAAATCTTGTTGGGTTATTAAAGTAATAGCAAAAACATTTGAAAATGTCACATTTATTGCCTGACATCTATAGTCTGACATCCCCACGGTCCAAACGCTTTATCAACCACAAAAGCAAACAACAAATAGTACTAGTATATACTAGGGGTGTAACAATATATCGTGTCTCAATATATCGCAATACAAAATTGTATCAAAATGTATCATGGATAGTGACCATATATATTGTGTATAATTCACCCAAAATGAAAATTTCTGTGTGAGGAAATAAATTTAAGTTTACAGAGTTTTAGTGCCAGTACTACATTAAACTACTATATATAATGTTGAATAAAATGTATAATGCAATGGGGGAATATTTGTGGGTCTTTATGTTACCAGTACAAAGTGGCTTATATTATTTTAAATATATCTAGTCAGTGACAGAGTGCAAGCATATTCAGCTAAAATTATTCTGTATTTTCAGCTTCAAAATCATGATTATTTTTATTCTGCTGTCACGGTTGTCCTGTGCATTGGGAGACCAGCACCAAGTCTAAGCCTATTAATTTCCACCTGCAACGTAAAATCAAATATAGCATTTTATTCAACAGTTAATTTTTTGTTAACTTTATGTCTTGAAGTATCGCAATAATATTGTATTGTGAGTTCAGTATCGTGATATGTATCGAATCGTGACATGAGGGTATCGTTACAACCCTAATATATACTGATTGAAAAATCACAATCGTAGCCTTTATATCAATAGCAAAATCTCTGTTGGCTAGTCAGTGATTTAATCTTTTCTGAATTGTTAAAATATTGTTGTCCGGGACGCTCTGAGCCCAGAGAATATATTGTACACCCTGAGTGCTTTTTTTAAGTAGGTCTATAATTTTAGAAAAAGTAATATTTAAAAAAAAGACATTAAAGTCAAACAAGTTTACTTTAGGTAAACAATTCAGTACACAGAAAATCAAACTACCATTTTGGGATTGTGGTTCACAGGTTCATTACAAAGACTTTTGTTAAATTTGTTTTTAGAAGTTGGTCGTAAACTTGATAGACTTAAAGTTTGTTCAAAGCCCAAACTGAATAATTAAAAACAAGTTTAATGGGTAGGGTACATTTTCTATAAAATTTGAGTCTTCATTTTCTTTTCTGACATAGGCCTACTGCAGTTCTTGTTAAAACACACTAGACATGCAAAGTCTGAGCGTTTTGGGCATTTTTTGTGTGAAATCATATTAATTTTGTCCATCAAAAGTGTGCTTTCACTTAAATTGAGCGTGAGCACCGCAGCACGCCGAAACCCCCGCTTCACTGCTGCTCACGCGACGCTCACGCACTGCTCCTGCTCGCGGTGTGAACACACTCATTACATGCACGCCGAAAAAAATATGCGCTGCTCACGCGCCGAACTTATAAAGACACAGTTCACAAACTGCATGGTTCCTGTCGATATCGGTAGTGCCCTCTTTACTCTGGAAACCAAAATGATTCCACACTTCAGCACGGAATAGAGCGGGAGCCGGTCTTTACATGGGGTTCAGGCCATAGCTATGTTGTTTCTAGCAAAAAGTTAGGCTAGTGGTGCGTCTATGCATAGCCATCTAGTGGTAGGGATTTAAACACAAAATAAACATGAACCACTGTACTCTTACCATGAATATTTTTGCACATAAACTGCCTGCCTGACTTAAGCAGATACTTAAGCATACTTAAAATTTACCGGTTTTAATGAGGCAGGCACACTTAGGGTGTATTCACACCTGCCTTGTTTGGTTCGATTGAATCGAACTCTAGTTCGTTTCCCCCCTTGGTGCGGACCTTTTGGGCAGGTGTGAATACAGCAATCGAACTCGGGTGCGGACCAAACAACCGAACCGAGACCCAGCTGAAGAGGTGGTCTCGGTACGGTTCCAAACGAACTCTTGTACGGTTCGTTTACGGTGTGAACATGAACCGACCCAATTGCAAGAAAGCACTGCGCGAGCTGCCTTTTCAGACATCCCAAGTCTCCCGGAAGTTCCGGGAATCTACCGAATATTGATAGCGTCTCCCTGAATTAGTTCAAATCTCCCGGATTCAGGAGCGCGTATGCGAGACAGAACATACTGCACGCAGCGCGCGCACGGCAGCCTCGCGAAAGCTAGTCGCACATCGTCGTCTTCTCAAAATCCGAATTACAACATCGTATAGATGACATTGTATCATATGATACTCATTAGTTTCTTCATATTGCGTTTGTACAGAATAACACAAAATTAGTAAAAGAACAAATATTGCAGTACGAAATATCTCCATGCTGAGCCTTTTTTGCACTTCCTGATTTCCCTACTTGAGAATCCTTGTCCAATGAATGGATGACCTTAGCACACGTGTGGTTTTGTTTTCAAATTTTGGTTCACTTGCAAAAAGAGCAGTGTGAAAGCGAACCGTACCAAAAAAAAAAAAAAAATTTATTTGGTCCGGACCAAAGCAAGTGAACTATCGGACTTCCTGGTGTGAATACACCCTTAATTACCATGATTTGAGAAGAATCCTATATAAAATTATGTTACTAATGAGGAATGTGTTCTTCAGGTTAAGAGGAAGGAGCCTCAGGAGCTTGTCGAGGGTGATGAGCTGAAGGCCAGGCCTTCCACCCCAGCCGATGAGGAAGATGAAGGTATGGTCCTCATGCTGTTTTAGAGCTTGTATTAACATTCATTTTTTGACATTTACTTAATTGTACATATATATATATATATACACACACTTCATTTCTATGTGCAATCTTTCTCTCTCTCTCTCTTTCAGACTCCTATCAGGGAAAATCTGCAGACACTGCTACAGGAAGAACAGAGGAGAGGCGTGTGGCAGACAGAGGAGCAGCCAGGAGGAGGAACAGAGCCAAGGCGCGTAAGCCATACGACCTAGACAGCGAGGGAGAAGAAACATCAGATGGTTCTTCTGAGAAGGTTGGTTTGCCTGTCATTAAATCTGTCCTTTTTGTGTGTAGTAGTGGACACAGGCTGGTTTAGAACAATCCATTACTTCATTACAACTTGAGCATTATGCAAAGAATGCCACTCCCATGGCCTACACCAGAGAATTGTAGAGGCTCATTATGCCTTTAAAATGCATGCCTTTAGCCAAGTACACAGCAGTTGTTGTTGGTGAAGAGTTGGCAAGTTAAAAGCCTCCTCTTCACTTGAGCTGGTTTCTGCGAACGTCTCACAGAGCTGATGTGTTCATAGTCAATTTACTGACTTCTGATATCCTGGTGAATCATTCCAAATCAGTGTTATTTTAATATAATTTAAATATTATTGTAGTGTTTAATATTAGTTTTGAATTAGCTTTATTTTTTAAATTTTCAGGTTTCATTTAAATTTTAGTTTTAGCTTTTTGTATTTTTTGTTCGTTTTATATATTTCTATTTAGCTTCAGTTTTAGTTTACTAAACTTATTTTTTTAACTAGTTTGTAGGGATGCATCGAATATTCGGCCACTGAAAATTTTCGGCCAAAAATGGCCCAAAAGAGCATTTTCGGTTTTCGGCAGAAAGACTTTTATCACCGAAACAATACGGCCGAAATGTTGTGATGACGCAAACAGAAACCGCGACCTGCACATGCTTGTCTGAAGCAACATGTCTGCGGTGTGGACGTACTTCAGGGGGCTTTCACACTGGCAGTTTAGTTCGGAACGGGGAACGGTTCGCATGAAACACCCGACACTACCTGGAGGAGGTGGTCTGAGTTCGGCTGCTCCCGATTCCCGATTGAATGTGCAAGCAACACGGACTCGGGTGCGCACTTGTTCAGGAAGTAAAGTGATCTGCGCATAGGTTTTAGCTTTTTGTGATGTATTCTGTTAAATAAAACACTTGTATGGGATGATGAAGTGTTGATGAATTGCGAGCGAGAGTGAGCCGGCAGTGTATCCGCGCATTGCGCGTGGAATCAGGGCAACAAATTTAGAAATCCATCGTCTCCTCAAAAGAGTCCGTTTGCAAGCAGCAGAAGGCCACCTTATGGACACACACAGAGTAAACCTGTATTGTTCACTCAACTGCACATAATAGCAGCGAATTAATAAAAAACACAATATATTGACCCATGTTCTGTTTTCTATCATGCACCATGTACGTTTGCGATGACGTAATATGCACGCAAACGCACCAGGGTTCGATAGAATCTATAGATAGAATTCTACAGTTAACATATGGGCTATGGCAGTCTTTGTTTTAATACACTATTATGTTGAAGGCTTATAGAGAAAATATTGTTGTATTTTAAGCAGACTTTGCACTTGTTCTGAATGCATTTTCTTGTAGTAGTCCTACAGAGAAAAATTTAAAATGCACTTGACCTAAATGCACTTTGTTTTTATGAGAGAACATTTAATTTTGGACAAAAGTCTGCAGGCCAGTAGGCCTTTACATTATTATTTAATGTACATATGAGTGGGGTCAAGTTAAACATTTTAGTTTGAATTTTATTTTATACTGTGCATTGTTGCAATGTGTTAATAAATATTTGCGTAATTTGTAATTGATTTATTCTTTGAAACTTTAATATTAATTTATGCAATTGCAATGCCTTGACTTCAATGCCTTGAATTTAGTACACAGTCATTGCCATAAATCCAGTGGTATTAATAATTGACATAATTTCTTTCGGTGTTTCGGTTTTCGGCCTTGATTTCCTCTTTTTCGGTTTTCGGTTTCGGCCAAGAATTTTCATTTCGGTGCATCCCTACTAGTTTCCAAGGTAACTTTTCCAAGTATATTTGTTCTAATAATTTTTTATGCAGAAATACATAACATACATAATAATTAGATTAATCTCTCTAATTATTTCTATAATACCTAACTGTTCATGACTGACAGATCAATATTTATTTACTGTATATATTTATGAAAGAGGGTATCATGTCTTCAATATTTGATGTGAATAATTTTTTTCTCCCATGTAGTGTCACTATACATTGTGAGATGCCCATGAAGGCAAAAAAGGCTATCTAGGTCAATAGTTATGTAGCTTTTTACTGAGAGCATTGCCATTGTAAACTTTTGGTTTTAAATATGAAAGGATTTCTCAATTTTTGCAGAATATATTCTTTTCTACTTGTTTGTTTTTTCATTAAATAATGGCTAGATGGCAGCATTTCTTCTTTTCTTCAAGTGCTGTGGAGGAATTTCAATCAGATGAGTTCAGACATGGTATTGTCATTATTGTGACTCCTCCTGTTTTGTGTTTAGGAGGAGTATGAAGACAGTGACAAAGTGGATGAGTCAGAAGGTATGAAGCCGCCTTGTTTTTCTTTCATACTGTGCTCGTTCATTTGGGCTCTTGTTGCTATTTGCACATTATCACGACAATTTTAGGCTTTTATATAGGGGTGTGACGGTTATTATATAACCGTGAGACCGACGGTTATAGTTGAACACCGTCATTAGAACTCTATAACCGTCATCAAACAGAAAGCACAAAACCTTTCTTTAAAGTGAATTTCGTTTTGTATTAATTGTATCTTAATTTTAATCAATGTTTCATCAACCAATTGCCAGGATTTGATAAATAGGAAGTAAATATAGCAGATGATAGATAATCACGCAACGGAGGCACCGGCGTGTGAACTGGAGCTCAGCTCATAAATGAACCGAAACTCAGCGTATAAGGTAGCCTACTCTCCTCACAGACATGTCTACTTTTAAACAGAACAATTCAAAACAAGAAAACAGACACAGACTGCTCTCTGCTTATGCAATCTGTATGAAATGTGCATTTCTCTCTGCACTTCACTACTGCGAAGATCGCAAGTCAGCATCGTCAACTTCATCTTTGCAGCTGACATTGACAAAGAAAACACTTGTTTATTAATAAACAATTAAAATATCTCCTTGGTAGATTTTACATAGCCTATTCATAATCATTACTTTTGCCGGTTCTTTGGCAGCGCTGCCCCGGACGACGATGGTTATGTTACGAACCGTCACATTTGACTCGCGTCATAACTGTCATCACCAATTCTGAACCCGGCACACCCCTACTTTTATATGTATATCTGATCTTGTAGATCAATGTTTTTTGATTTCCAACTATTTTCTTTATTGCTCATGTTTCTCAGATGAAGCCTTTAGTGCAGACAGTGATGATGAGAGCGTTTCTTCCTCTTCCTCTGAGAGCTCATCATCATCCTCCTCTGCATCGTCTTCCTCCTCTGATGAGGAAGATGAAGAAGAACGTGAGCAAGCTGCAGAGAGCTCATTGGATACAATGGATGAGTCTACAATGGACAGCATAGCTATGGACAAAGAAAAGGGTGAAAGGTATGTCCCTCTGTGAGAACCGATGCAATGAAGAGTGTTGTGTCGGTGGACTGATAAGTTGATATGACTCGTGTCTGTTTTTTACAGAGACAAAGCCAGCATTGACCAATCATCAGTTACTGCTGCGGAGGTCAAACTTGGTCAGTTAAAGATCACGTTGTTTTTTAGGGAATTAAAATTATAGAATAAATTATGTCAGCATTTATTCATCCTCATTTCATTCCGTATCTGTATGACTTTCTTCTGCTGAATGCAAAATATATTTTGAAATATGTTCAGGGCTCTAGAGTGCGACCAAAATTTATAATGGTGCGACAATTTTTCCTAGGTCGCACCGGTGCACCTAACGTCCGCTGCTCTCCACGAACGAAGCGTTTGTTCTCCTTTAATGGAACGCACACTCATGGTTGGATCATATCGTGGTCTAAACCAATCAGAGACAGAGATGGGGTAGGTCTTTGCCTCTGATTGGCTGTGGTCCAGATATTCCTGTAGGCCTACACTGCTCCGTGCTGTGTGATTTGAAATTGCAACCTGAGCACCAGAGAATCAGGCCTCGTTTACACTGTCAATGAAATGTGACCCAATTCAGATTGGATTCAGATTCCAATTGACAGATCGGATGTGTTCTATGACTGTGTAAACAGGAAAAAACTCATGCATTCGGATATTTCGAGATCGGTTTCAGGCCTCGTTCATATCTGGAAATAAATCAGATATGTGCCAATGCGACTGTCATGTAAACAGGCAGATCAGATTTTCTGAGGCATTAGGCTACGTCTCTGTGGTGTAATGACAAGAGCAACCCCGACGCGCATCTACAGGGACAGATGACCCGACGAAACGGGAGGAATTTGGACTAACATTGACATATCAAAGGTTGGCTTGCTCATCCTAAAATGTCGGACCCACTGCTCCTCGTTAAAGCCCGCCACGATCTCTTGAAAGTGCGTATCTATTCTATAGCACAAATTTTATTTATCGTGCCATTTACGCCAAAAATAGTTTTTGCGTGCATATGATACACAGTTTATGGCATGTAATAGGCTACGCACGCACTTCACACCCGTAATCCTAACCAAGGGATTACATCCCATCCCATTAGAGGGATGTAGAGTTACATATGCACGTAAATTTTTTTTTTGGTGTATAAATGGCACGAGAAATAAAATTTGTGCTATTGATACAGAAAAAATAGACCCATAGAAGTTTTTTCTTTATGTAGGCTTGTCCCCCCGCCCCAACACTCTCCCTGGTCAATGCTCTGACAACAGCCCAGACATGGAGCTACTTCAGCCATCAGTTCAGGGAAGCACTTTTAAACAGTAGCTATTTCTATTTTGAAATGTTTTATTTTGCTTAATTTTTTTTAGTTTGGCAGCTCAGTGAAGCACTTAAAACATTTTTTATTTAAAAAAAAAGATTTTTATTTTTATATACAGTATAATCGTGCTTCAAATAAAAAAAAGTATTTACCTAGACCTTATTCTTGTTTAAAATCATTCACATAATGTATGTGAATGTATATGGAGCGTGATAAAAAGGTGACCTTGAAATTGTGGCGTTAAAGGCGACTCGAGCCAAGGAAAAATTTGGGTGCACCTAAATTTTGTGCTGGCGCACCAGTGCAACCAAGGCAAAAACTTAGTCTGGAGCCATGATGTTGGAAACTGTTAACAACATTCTTGTTGTATTCAAGGCAATACAGGTTTGGAATGACATGAGAGTAAAGTATGATAGAATTAAAAAAAAAATTGTGCACTATCCCTTTAATGAGCAAATGTATAATAGTTTAAAACTCTTCAAAAATATTACGTTTTGTGTTCACTTTATTATTTCTTTCTTTAACTACCAGAAGAAGAGAAAACGCCTACAGCTGTGCCTTCATCATCTCCATATCCCCGGCCTTCTTCCCCTATCCTCCTCCTCCCCCCACTCAAGAAACGGCGCAAGACAGTCTCTTTCTCAATGGAAGAAAGCGAGGTCAAGCCCCCCATTCTGTCATCTTCTGCTCCCTCTCCATCTCCCACTCCTGTCTCACAAGCTTCAGACATTCCTACTTCCACTTCTCCTGGAAGCACACCCACAGCAGCTGCTCCACCCGCCGCCTCCAAACCCACCCCAATGCTCCTTCCATTTGCTTCTCGTCCCAGCGAGAGTAACGCCCTGACTTCCCCGGCTTCCCCTTCCGCTGTTCTTACTGTCCCTCCACCAGTGCGTTCCCTGCGGCTTGATGAGCCCAAAAGGAGTCCAGGTACCCCTCCATCTCCACAAACTACCGCTGCCAAAAACTCCTCTAAACGTGGCAAAGACTCCCCTAGAACGCCCCCTGTGCCCATCTGTCTCACGGTCCAGAACCTCCCGCTGGACCATGCCTCTTTGGTCAAAATGGCCTATGAGGACCCCGTCCCTGTTCCAACCACACAAAAGGGTCGCATACGCGGCCGCCCTCGGACACTCAGCCAATCAATTTCTGGTCCTCATCTGCATCCCGCTGTGGAGGAAGAGGATGAAGAGGAGCTGGAGCAGCGGCTGAAACTCAGGGAGCAGCTGGGAGTGTCCAGCCTGCTGCAGCTGGCCTCTGCCCCTAAGCCTGACCTGTCTGTGCTGGCCGATGTGGCACTGAAGATGGACCCGGAGGCAGATATCGACTCAGAAGAGACTGAAACCTCAGATGAGGCAGAGGAGCACAAGCTGGAGGAGGAAGAGGGCGACTTCTTTGCCCCACATCCACGTCAACCACTCCTGGATCCAGAGGGTCTGTTCGTCCTGCAGGAGCACAACTATTCTAAAACTCTTGCACCTCCTCACCTCACATCTCCACCAAAGAGGATGAAACAGGACCCCACCGTCCTGCTTCCTGCAGACCTCAACCAGCACGGTGTTCAGGAAGCACCAGAAGAGGTCATTGGGGAAGCTCTTGCTGCCAGGGGAGAAGCTCCGGAGCTGTACGAGGATCTTTCCGGGTTGGGCCTGCTGTGCGAAGCCAGGGACACGGCTGAGAAACAGACCAAGAGTCACGGCCCACCATACAAGAGGAAAGGATCAATAAGCAAAGAGATGGAGATGGAAGAGAGGGGGAAAGCGAAGAGCAAGAAGAGAAGTAGGAAGGACAAAGAAAATGAGGAACTCCAGATCTCTAAGAAACAGAAGGAGAAACAGATTAAGAAACAGAGGAAGCGGAAGTTAGAGGTTTGTGATTCTGTCTGGTTCTCATTACAGAAATTGAGTGAGAATTAACATTTAAAGGGATACTTCACCTCTGGAAAGATGAATGTGTATTTAAAATGGGTCATTTATGTAGGATAATTTTTTTTTAATTTGGAGCTTTCTAGACTGTGAAAAGCCAGAAAATGTATTTTTGGCTAATGTGGATGAAAGACAACAACTCTGCCCTAGGAGGCCACGCCTACCGGTAACAGAGTGCAGTAGTTAAACAACAAGTCTAGGCTACTAGTGAGTCTCCGTGATGAGTCTGCCCGGGATTTCGAGATCGTCCAGGATTCGGCTTTTGTGTTCTACAGTCGCCATTCATTATGTTTACTGTGGCGAGCAGGACGAGATGAGGGCCGTGGGAGAACGGTCTCGTATCTCTCACGGAGGAGCGGGAATTTTCTTAGCAATGTTAAGACGCACATCAACCGATCACTTTAGCGTTCATGTAAACACTACATTCAGATTCACCAATCGGAATGAATTCAGTTAGATTGAAACAAAAGGTGTGCATGTAAACAATGGATGGCGACTGTAGAAAGCAAAAGCTGCATCCCTTACATTTTGGACGATCTCGACGGCCGGACATGTCCGGGAAAAAGAGGATGGTAACCCGTAACCCCTACTACTCAGCTTTCTCCACAGAACAAGAGCCTGCTAGCTTAGCTTCCAAAAAAAGATGGCTGACACTATGTTTACATTCTGTGAGTGAGATCTCACCCTCTATGGGCGGGTTTAGAACATGCAGGACAGCCCCTACTACTGGCTGTAGTCTTTAGCCTCTTGCCAAAATATCCTCAGATTTTGCGTCATTGGAGGATTTTTTCCAGACAAAAAATACATAATCTCTCGTCTCAGTGGGATATGAGGGTGGAAAGCACGGTAATTCGAAAATACTACAGGTTTTCTACTAATACAACGCTTAATGCTAAATCCTGAAGTGTCCCTTTAAACATCAGTTACTGTAATTGTCGTATGAGGATTGTGGTAGACACATTAAACTTTTCCAGCAACAAACTTTATATATATATATATATATATATATATACAACCTCTTAATATATTAGGGATGTGTGGACTCCTCGTTAATTTCATTAACGTTTAAATGGGATTTTGCAACCGATCAGTCGACTAGTCTAACCCCGCCCCCAGAGACAGTCTGTATATGCTTTCCATTTGAATTAGACTTATTTATCTATGAACAGTCTGATCCCATACTGAATGCCACTAAAAATAGGTCAGATACATGTGATGTGCTTGCCTTGCGTTATGATCATTGTATATTAAACTTAAACACTTAAGCAACGTTAACAGTTACAGACATGTTTGTTTAATAGGCAGGACCAATAAGTTCAAACCTAATACCATGCATACTATAAATAGATTTCCTCAAATAAATTTTAGTCCACATAAGCAAGTTAAGGTTTTGTTATTCGTTACCACAGCAACCAGGTTTGAACGCTTCTCGGGTATCAAAAGTATGTACACAAGACGGGCATCATAATCGCAAGAAAAGCTTGACGTCTAAATGACTAGTATCTCTTGTTTTAGTCACATTGTATTACATTAACAGCTGATACATCGAACTCATACAATCAAACAGTTTTCAATAGGCCTGGATAAAATGTATGTTATTCTTGGTTTATATGGTTGTCAATGAATGGGATGCTAAATATAATTTTGGCTATAATAAGATTTCCCCCAAAAATATGCAAGACATCCATGATTTCGGTTCTTTCTGATGACAAAGCACTCGAATGAGACGAGCTTGTAATCAGGACTTCCCAACTCAAAATCACAAGCTCTTTGCTGGGTTTAGCTACATCCAGCCTTCTGATAATTATATATAATTGCACCAACTAATACTATGACCAGGCGCGACTGCGCCCAGCATAGACCAGCTATTGTGAACGGCCACTGCTTTTTAACGCTTTCATTCAAATAGATGCTTCCATTGTTTTTGAGCCAGATAAATGCTGCTCTGATTGCGAAACAACAATAATAGTTTTATGGGCATGTATGTTTATACACGTTTTGTTTGTTGCTTGTAATGTAACTATTTCTTAAGGGGTAACTTAACTAATTTTAAATTTAAATAGCTTGAAAAGCTGCCTACTAGTTTCAACATTAGTCCTTGTATGAGGAACTTTGCAACATCTTGTGTAGTTTGTATACATATTTTCTCAATGTTCTACATCCTAGTTGAACGGCACTTATCTTTGTTAGGATCTAACTGTTGCGATAATTTCACCATGTTTCAGGCTGTTATATAACAGTTTGTCCTTTAAACCCACAGAATTTGAACTGCTTTCCACTGTTCTGCATTGTTCAATTGTTGGGTAATACTGATCATTTTACCAAATAGTGGCCGAATGTCCCCCATATCCCCCTTTTGTGTGGATTTTGTCTGTTTCCTTACATTTTCCTAACATACTCTGTTGTCAGGATTTAGAAGAAGATGTGGATGTGGAGCAGTTGGAGTCTGGTGAGCTTTCCAGCTCTAGCTCTGACTCGGGAGACTCTGAATTTGGTTTAGAGAGATCACTGGAGTTTGAAAAGGAAGAGGTTAGAAAGAGTGAACGACTTTTTCTTCAGGAAGCCGGCTTGACCCCTTCGACTCAGCGGCGGCCCAAACACGTGCCCACGGCAGCTCCTATACTCCGTCCCTCTTACAAAAACCGCAGCGAGTTTGAGCAGATGACCATCTTGTATGACATCTGGAACACTGGCCTGGACCAGGAAGATTTGAGACTCCTGAAGAGCACCTATGAAAAACTGCTGCAAGATGACCATGGCACCGACTGGCTCAATGACACACACTGGGTCCCTCATACCAATATCCTTACAGCTGCCTAAGAACAAAAATGTATAGTTTATACAAGCAAAGTCAGATGCTTTTATTGGTCCAACAGTATTAGCAGTACCACTATACCAAATTTGAGTTTGCTAGAAGTGTAAATTCCTAGTAAAGACAGTAAGTAAAGAGAGTAAGGGGAAGGGGAACTCTGATACTGCCTTCTCATTTGATTTCACTCAAGTTTTGTCCCTTAACCTCTTGCCTGTACTCACCAACATCCCGAACCCCCGCCGTAAGAAGAAGACAGCAGATGGGCAGCTAAGAGAGCATGTCACTGGCTGTGCTCGCAGTGAAGGCTACTATGCCATCAGTCGCAAGGAAAAAGACGTCTACCTTGAGCTAGACCAGCCGGTGACTGTGCAGGAAGTTGGGGACTATGATACTGCAGTAGGTTCACTTTGTTTTAACAATTCAAGTGTGTGTTGAACTTGTAATTAAAGCCTTATTCATGTTTTTTTAAGGAGTTTTGTTGTTTGTTTGTTTGTGAAGACATTTTAGATGTAAATGTATATATTATAGTTGTGCTAATGCAAATACATTTTTAACTAAATGACTAATTTCTTTGTTCAGCATGAGTATGGCAGACAGTTTGGGTCAGTAGTTTGTATCCATCTGAGCAGCTTTCACTCACTCTCTCTGTCCGTCACAGGGCTCAAATCGTCTGCTGTCTGAAAGGCGCTCCGAGCAGCGGCGTCTCCTCAGTGCTATCGGCACTCAAGCAGTGATGGACTCAGACCTGCTGAAACTGAACCAGCTGAAGGTAAAGTTCTTTAGTTCTTTGACACGCCATGACCTTGATCATACTATCAACACTCACGTCACCGCTCCTCCTATTCCAGAAACTCCCTTTAGCTTTTCAGTGCATAATTCATAGCATTCTATTAAATGTTTGACATACAGTAAGTGTAATGCCCATATAATGGATGTAGGGCTGGGACAACGCGTCGACGTCATCGATGAAGTCGACGCAAAAAATATGTCGACGCAAAATATGCGGGAACTAATTTGCGGGCATCAGGGAGACGCTATCAATATGCGGGAGACTTGGGATGTCTGAGTGCGGGTTCTTTAACCCCCGGCGTGCATGTTAAACAATGAGTGCGTTCACACCGGGAGCAGGAGCAGCACGTGAGCAACAGTGAAGCGCGGGTTTCGGCGCAGAGTCTTTGCTGCTGCTCACGCTCAATTAAAGTGAAAGCACACTTTTGATGGACAAATTAAAAATGATTTCACCCAAAAAGTGCCGAAAATGCACATAATTTGCATGTCTGGTGTGTTTTAACAAGAACTGGAGTAGGGTATGTATGTCAGAAAAGAAAATAAAGACTCAAATGTTTATAGAATTTTTTTTATTGAATGCTAGACATCAAGTTATTATTTTCATCTAAAAGAAGAATTACAAGATGCACTTTTTTCAGTAAGCTAGGCCTATGTGTTTTCAAGGCTTCAAAGTTTTATTGAATGCTATCTCTGACTAAGAATGCATTACTTTGCACTTGTATAGTCTTTTATTTTGGAATTTTAAGGGCAATAAACATATATTGCAATGTTAAGGAATTCATGTTTTTTCATTCAGATATGTAAATCAATATGTATAAATTGCTATTAGTCAATTAATGGGGAGATAATCGATAACCGAATCGAAATCGAATCGGACTGAAAAATGAATCGTTAGATTAATCGATGCATCGAAAAAATAATCGCTAGATTAATCGTTTAAAAAATAATCGTTTATCCCAGCCCTAAATGGATGGCATCTAGCCAGCTAGGTTCACCTGGTAGGTCAGTTTGTACCCTTTGTACAATAATTTATACCATCCAAACAGCTTTATAAAGTCTGCTGACTCCTGTGCCATTGACCCTGACGGGCTCCTTATCAGAGGTTTTGGCTGTTGTAATGCTCTGTAAGCTCTTTGAAATCAAGTTCATGTGTCCAAAGTTAAAAGGCGTTCCTTTAAACGCATTTCTTATCTTAGGACCTCCTGTATTGCATGTTCTTTGAGGAAAGAGTTAATGAATGCACTTTATATGTTTTTGAAAGGGTAAGCAAATATGGAGGTACTTCTCACAAAGGATCCCTGAAAGGGTCTTTAATGTTATTTTTCACTGGAAAGCCGGATTATAATCAGCAAGCTGGATTTATGTGCTTTCTGTTGTAAAAAGCATTTATCAGTCCGTTTATCAAGTTGTTACTTGGAGAAAATGTCTAGTTCTGTCTGTGTTTTGGAAAAATGTGTGTAGATTGATGTTTGGTCTGATAGGAATGCTCCTGCCCAGAAATTGTACATGGTAATTGTTCGGTCTGTCATCATTTAATCACCCTCATGTCATTCCTGTACAATCAGTCAGTAAGATAAAAAAAATGAATACTTGTATTCAGCAAGGATACATGTAAAGGATTAGTTCACTTTAAAAAAAAACTTTTGCTGATAATTTACTCACCCCCATGTCATCCAAGATGTCCATGTCTTTCTTTCTTCAGTCGAAAAGAAATTAAGGTTTTTGATTAAAAGATTCCAGGATTTTTCTCCATATAAATGGACTTCAATGGCGAACCAAACAGTTCAAGATCAAAATGAGAGTTTCAGTGCAGCTTACCAGACGATAAATGATACCAGACGATGAATAAGGGTCTTATCTAGCAAAACGATCGGTCATTTCAAAAACAAATAAAAAAGTTTAAGTTTTATAAGCACAAATGCTCGCCTTGCTCTGTACTGTGATGCGCGTTAGTGACTCACGTAATACGCAATTACGGTACGTGGAAAGGTTTCCGTCAGGACAGAAGCGTGACCTTTCCACGTAATTACGTATTACGATGACGTCGCGAACGCGCATCACAGAACAGAGCAAGGCGAGCATTTGTGCTTATAAAACTTAAACTTTTTTATTTATTTTTGAAATGACCGATCGTTTCGCTAGATAAGACCCTTATTCATCGTCTGGTATCATTTATCGTCTGGTAAGCTGCACTGAAACTCTCATTTTGAACTTGAACTGTTTGGTTCCCAATGAAGTCCATTTATATGGAGAAAAATCCCTCAAAAACCTTAATTTCTTTTCGACTGAAGAAAGAAAGACATGGACATCTTGGATGACATGGGGGTGAGTAAATTATCAGCAAAAGTTTTTTTAAAAGTGAACTAATCCTTTAATGGGTCAAAAATTACAGTAAAGACATTTAAATAAATAAATTAAGACACGTTAAGCATTTTTTAATAAAGCATAAGAAAAGCATCTTATCATAGCAATGTGGATGTTTGCACAAGCTCTTCAATTTGTCACCGAAACTTTTCTGGAAAGGTCACTTTGGCATGCCGTTTCAAACTCCCAAAACAAACTTCTAACAATCTTCTTTTTGGCCTGATTTTGTTCAAAATGACATCTCATCAGTTCATTCTTCGTGGACTATATCGGGGCCTTAAAAGGTCTGCATGTGATTCAAAGTTCTGAGTAATACAGGCATCTGTCTTAATTTGAATTTAATAACCAAAATATTGTCTTAATCGAGTGCACTCAATCTATATATGGCTGAATTCTAGTTAATGTACATAAAATATTCTTGTGCCTGTAAACATAGTCTATCGTATACATCTTTACATCAAATTGATGATTGAATTCTGCTTGCAGTTCCGGAAGAAGAAGCTGAGGTTTGGCCGCAGCCGAATCCATGAATGGGGCTTGTTTGCCATGGAACCAATTGCTGCAGATGAGATGGTCATTGAATATGTGGGACAGAATATCAGACAGGTGAGCCTTCTAGCTGAAGTATAACTAACAGCTATGAAAATTATTTATACTACAATGTGAGTTTGGTTATTTTTTTTAGGAATACGTGCTCGTTGATGGTGTTAATAGATTATGTGTTTGTTACTTCAATTGTAGATGGTGGCTGATAATCGAGAGAAGCGATATGCCCAGGAAGGCATCGGGAGCAGCTACTTATTCCGTGTCGACCATGACACTATCATTGACGCCACCAAGTGTGGCAACTTGGCTCGGTTTATTAACCACTGCTGCACGGTAAGTACCCTCCTAGTGACGCATACATATCCATATATCTCAAGTACCACATGACCTCTGATAAACATATTGCTGCCACTCCCAATGTGAATAGATACTTGTTTTTGGAGTACATTTATATAGACCAACCATTAATATAGCATTAAATTGAAGAAGTTCTATAATAACTGGTAACTAAGGTTATGCAGGTCTCAATGCTAAGGATTATTTAAGGGCCAGTGGTTCAAATTCTGTACCTTTCCTGCCAAAATAAATAAATCAAATGGTTATTGTTTTCATTGATTACATGTAACAAGTTTAGTCTAATAATACAGGGTTATGATATCAATATTTAGATACCAACCTAACTAATATAGTTAAAACAGTATTAAAGACAAGTGAACAATCAAAAATTAAATGAGAACAAATAAACAAATTACAAACCATAGCACAAATAAATACAATAGACCAAAGATACAAATGAAATAAAAAACAGTGCTTTAAGTTTTTCAGGTAGGTCAACTTGGTAGTATTCTGGTACAGATTATTTAGTCAAGTCATTTTCTCATCGCCTTTTATTTTTTGATTTACATTAAGAACACAGGCAGCAGTGTTTTTTTTTAGGCTGCTGTCACTTTTAAGACCTAATGCACAGATCCAATAAATTTATACTGATACGCATGTTTTCTTTCTGTTTACATTCACTTAAGACATAACCAACTGTGTTTACAAAAATGCTCAACAAGACATGCATTTTGACAATTGTGTGTGTATTTGCTTGTTCAAGTGCAAGAAAACAAAAAATAACTCAATTCAGTATTTGCGCAGTTTGAGAGGTGGCTTTCTGCACACACACTTTTGTTGTCTGCATAGAAAACTATCTGACAACACAAGTGCTGAATTGAGTCTCTTTCTCGTTGTCATGTACTTGAATGGTTTAAAATCATTTTGAGTGTTTAATTTGGCAATACTTAAAGGTTAACTATGCACGTTTTGGCACTCTAGCAAATAAAAAACAAAAATGCATGCATTTTGCAGAAGAACATTGTTTTGGATGTGTTTCGGCTTTGCATGACTGGATGAATATGGTTCTTTCTCATAACTAATAAAAGAAAGGGTGATTATCCTACTCCGCATGAAACATTCACTACTAGGCTTAAGAGAAATAACCAGCTTAGATGGAAAGGGTCTTAAGGTGACTGGCTAAAGACGTTTCTGTAGCTTTACCCATTAATAGACATGGAACTGCCTTCTGCCTAAATTCTTGGACTGCACTACAACAACCATAATAAAATTACCTCTTATAATAGGCTTACCATAGTGAATGAGGGTAAGACAAAAACATGTTTTCAATGAAGGATTGACTTAGTTAATCAGTTAGACAGTTAATTTTGAACTAAAATGAAGTTACGTAGTGTAAGTGTACCTTTAAAAACAACTTTTGTGCCTGTAATAATTCTGTTGACTGTCCCAAGTGTCTTTCACACCGTTATAAATGTTTACAGGTGCTCTTCCAGATTAGCAGATTTTTGTCCCCTATTTTATCTGTTGCCATGCAGCTGCTGGATTTGCTTATTTATTGCTTGATAAGACATGCTTAAACTTGCATCTGGTCTTTACATAGTCTGTAAAAGCCAAGAAAAATGCTTTTTTTTTTCTTTTTCTTGCTCAATCTGTCAGTGGAACTTGTGTTTGCACCATGCTGATCATCCCCTCCAGCAACCCAAAATGAGCTCATAGATTTTGTTAAACACACCCCATACAGCTATGCAGTGGAACAAACTCTCAGAAACGGAACATTAAAAAATGACAAGATCTATGGGAGGGAACGTAATTCAAGAAAACCATATTTATCCATGATTTCATGTACTTCTCTCTCACAGCCCAATTGCTATGCCAAAGTGATTACCATCGAGTCCCAGAAGAAGATCGTCATATACTCCAAGCAGCCTATTGGTGTGAACGAGGAGATTACGTATGATTACAAGTTTCCCATTGAAGAGAACAAAATCCCATGTCTGTGTGGCACAGAGAACTGCAGAGGAACCCTCAACTAAAAGTGTCCTAGTCCTTCCCCAATACAAGACTTGCCAATCAGCTTTCCTTGCCCACAAGCTATTTTTCTCAGAGCGCACAAAAACGTAGGTAGTGTGTGAAGGTAAAAAAACGTTTGGTCAAACTCTTTAAAAAGCTTCTATACAGACACACAGTGTCGAGATGTTTAGTCCAGGTTCATTGGGATCTCAGCACTGCCGCAACACCCTGAGTTCTATCTGTGAAGTTTATTTTCTCTCCTGTCCCTGGCCCTTATCTAATTTCGTTCCTCCTGTTGCAGCTGTGTCTGGTGGTGTTGTTTTTGCCAAGGTCTATGCTTTGAAATACCGCTATTAATGGACTGCACACACACATATTCCGCTCACTTCTGCACAGCACATGACAGGCTGGCTCTTTTTTTCAAGGGCAACTTTTAAAGACCTACCTAAAGACATGGATTTAAGACTTGTGTAATGCTGCACCCCTGTTGTGTGAGAGAGTATTAATTTTAGTTTATTTATTATCATCCCTGTTCTGATGCCTGTCCTTTCATGTCATTCATTTAGGTCAGATCTACCACTGTACCTTCTTTTAGATTATTTGCGTAGAATCACCTCTGCCTATTTTTATTTTAATATGAAGCTGTTTTGACGCACATGTTTCTTTTCGAAACTTCCTCTGAGCTGAACCGATCTTAATTAAAAATGTCCCCTTTTCCAGCATGACATGCTGGTATTCTATCACTTTAAAATTATATAGTATTGTAAGTTACATTGTACATTGCTATTTTATTTTCATAAATGAGTTGTTACAATGCCAGTACACTGTAACAACACCGTTATTATAGAGGTTAATATGTACCTCCCATCATTTTAAAACAGCCTTTACATGAAGTCATAATAACCCTTTCATCAATAGTTTTAGCAATATAAGGACAGGACCGACGTGGTCATCTTTTTGGTGTGCTGAAATAAATGCACATTGACATTTTAGCAGTAGGATGGAATTATTCATTGGATTTTCTTTTGCCATTGATATTTTAGTGGACCACTGAAAAATGAATGGGGTATATGTTTTGAGATAAAGCACTCTACTTTGGGGATAGTAACTCCTCTCTGCTAAGGAGAACATGCTTGCACAAATATGTATGTATATATATATATACACACACAGCGCATTTTCTAAGAGTTGAAAGATCAGAGTCTG
Source organism: Semotilus atromaculatus (assembly GCA_031834385.1). Classification (NCBI taxonomy): domain Eukaryota; kingdom Metazoa; phylum Chordata; class Actinopteri; order Cypriniformes; family Leuciscidae; genus Semotilus; species Semotilus atromaculatus. The sequence continues at coordinate 21,926,012 of JAULUF010000005.1, read as the reverse complement.
CGTGTGTATATTTGAACACGGATGTCCCAAGTTCCCTGAAAGATGTGCGCAGAGTCGCTAAAACGGATGTCTGTTCCTTCTGTTCTTTCCTTTCGTATTACTGGTCATCTGTCTCTCTCTGCTCTGCCATAAATTGACATGTTGACATTACTTCTTTGCTTTCTCCCCCCACACACACACACTTTGTCTGAGGGCCTTGCCAGCACTCTGTTCCTTTGAGAGGAAGACCTGTAAAATATGTAGATTTATTGCAGTCTTTCAGTAAAAACTGATCCACTGAAGTGTAATCATAAAAAAAGGACAAAAAAGTTAAAAAGAATTACATGTAAATATTGTAGAGGTGTTTGTTTCTCGTAGAAACACACTGGTTAGTCTGTAAATATGTTCATCCTTTTCCTACTTCCCATTGCAAGAAAATAATTGTACATACCTATCATTCAGTTTTGTTTTTGTTGTTTTGTTTTTCTTTTAATTTGATTTAAAGTTTTAATATTATTTGCAATATTTCTCTTGTATTAATGCGTTGGACCCTTTATTAATGGTGCATTAAAATATTTTTTAAAAAATAATTGCTGTTCAGTTTTTCTTTTCCCATTTTTCAGAGTATGAACTACAACATGTGAATGTGTGAATCACTGCACCCCTTAAAGTAGTCAGACATGACATTGTTAATAAAATACGACCTATCAAGCTTTGTTAGATTCAGGCATGAGCAGAGGGGCACTGCTGGGGCTCCTACTGCGTGGAAATGAAACAAAGCATTTCCAAGGCCCATTTTAGCAATATATTTCCCCTAAAGGGGGTAAAGCCCCTCCTGTAAGAATCAAATAATTGTTGAACTGTATTATGTAACATACTTGCCTTGGCAGAATTACCTGCCACATAGTTGATGCTACTTTCAGCTGACAATACTTTTTTCCACAATCCAATTAAATCACCCCTCTGAGAGTCAGAATGACAGCATTAGAATGGCATGTTTCACTTTAAAGGTACGGTTTATTGCCCTCTATAGTAGAAATTTGTCTTGGTTGAGAAAACTGCTGCAACATCAACCCACAAAAACAGATTCACAATCACAGTATCATCAATTTGGTTGATGTATTGAATAGTGCAGTCATTTGTGTATAAAATGATCAAAAACCAACTTACATCTCCTTGAGGGGCCCCTGTGCTGCTTACTACAACAGCAGACAACACTGAATTAAATTTCACTTGTGTCCTGTTTGTTAAAAAAAAGCGTAATACCAATGAATAATAATAAAATAAGGATTAACCTTTAAATGAACTAATTTCTCCGGCAATGTATGTGGTTGAATCATGTTAAACGCAGAACTAAAGTCAATAAAAACAGCCTAGCGTAGGCAACCGGACTTTCCAAATGCTTAAAAACAAGGTGCATTAGTGTAGAAACATAGCATTGTTAGTACCCCGATTACTCTTGAAACTGATCGTGATCTAAGGATGGCTCCACATGCCTATGCAGCTCTTCTATAATGCGCTTTTCCATTGATTTCATGACTTTAGATGTCACAGGATTACAGTATAGTCATTGTTTTCCTAAGGACAAGAAATTTTAGGCGTTGGAATTGTAATAGACTTTCCCCAAAGCTCTGGAAATGCCAACAAGCTTTTAGTCTGCATCATGGCAGATGGCCAGCTTTCCAGCAGGACTGAATTAGATCAGGATATTTTCTTCTGTTGTGAGGCAGTAGGAGATATTTCAACAAAGATTGAGTGTCATTTCCAAACTTGTCTTCAGATTATTGTAGATTTGGGCTATTGTTACGAATGTAAACAATGGACTCTGAATACTGATGTGATTTGTTATTTTGTTCCACTAAGGTAGCACTAACCTCTGTCACTCTTGCTCTCCTTTACCATGTTCCTCTTGAGCTGTAAAATGTGAGGCGGAAGCATGGGGCTTGCAGAGAGGAAGACGCACCTCCATCTCAAAAAGATGCACAGGAAATAGAAACATAAATCTTGAGCTCGCTGGATTCATTGAAGAAAATAATGGAAGCTACAGAGGTAAGGGGTAAATTCAAAGATATAAATAGATGTGTTTTTGTATAGACCACCTACGAAGTTCTTGGTAAAATAATGAGAGAGATCAAGTGACAGCTTCAGTAATCTGACTGCGATAACCTCATTTTGTTGTGGGCCATTGACACAAAGGAGACTGGATAATTTCGCGGAAAATGTCTTTAGAAACACAATACCATTGAACTGAAACATTCATTCATTCTGCAGAGGAAATCTGAGCGGATACCATGTTGAAGAGTTCGAGACCTCGAGTACAATTGGCGTTAAAAGACAGGACATAATATCATTCATTCATCCTGATGACGTCTCTTTTTGAAGGCTGCGTCCTCCGGAGGTCGTATTTGTCGGCAGCATTCGTCATAAAGAATGTCTTTTTTTCAGAACAGTAACCATTACACAATTGACCGTTATTCCCAGTGAAGCGTAATTTTTTTTTCCACAATTTTTTTCTTAATGACTTTGGTAGGTAGGGGTCAGTTTACTGAAATTAAACGGCCTCGATTACGTATGCGGGTGACAAATGCGACCTTCGGTGGACGCAAATTTTCGGTCGTGTCTGTAAGGCAGAGGTAGGCCAACAGGCGTCCCTCTGGCCGCATAGGCATTCATTTTATATGGAATGCCAAAGCTGACTTGATTAAAAATAAATAAATACATAAATAAATATACAAAGAAATGTAAAAAAAGCAAAAATACATAAATATTGAAAGAAATGTAAAAAAAAAAAGTCCAAATAAATGAGTATTTATACTTTTATTTCCTTATTTATGTATAATTAATAATATATACATTAAGAATAAATGTATAAATAAAAAAATAAATAAATGTGTGAAAAAATACAATTATACATAAATAAGGAAATAAAAGTATAAATACTTTGTATATGTATTTTTGCTTTTTTACATTTCTTAGTATATTTATTTATGTATTTATTTATTTTTAATTAAGTCAGCTTTGGCATTCCATAGAATATACCGTTGTAAGAATATCGGATGTGCATCAGTGCACTGCAATTGACCTATGGCTAAGCCACGCCCCCTCCACTCACTCGGACAAACAGTCAACGCGCTATGGCAGCTGTCACAGACAGTAGGAGACATTTTACAGGAGGCAATTGCTGATTTTTATATAGCATTTTATTGGCGCTTTTCCACTGCATGGTACGGCTCGGTTCGGTTCGGTACGGTTCGGCTCGCTTTGCTTTTCCACTGCGTGGTACGACTTGACTCGGTACGGCACGGTTCGGTTCGCTTTAGCTCGGTTGCTTTTCCACTACAGTTAGTACCGCTTCAAAGTGGGTGGGACTGATCGTTATAGTTGCTCAACTCCTCGGCAACCAACGAGAGGAACATCTGCACCTCGTCCACTGAGTGACCACGCTTCAGCCATTTCTTTTTTTAAAAAGTTTTCATCTTATTTTTTCAAGTACTTTAAAAACAGGTGCTACAGCGTCGGCTGTTGTCTACTGGCTATTAATCTAGCGGGTTTAGTGCAGGTATTAGGCTTGTTCGACTTCATGCAGCTCTGCGCAGACCGATCGGCGGCTGACTTGAAGCAGTGCATGCCGGTTAGAAATTTTGTCCGACTTGAAACAGCACTGACGCCACGTGACTGTGACGTATGCCATCAAAGTACCGCGAGAGCGTTTCGAGAGTAGCCGGAGAACTCAGCCAGCGCAGCTTCTGAAGAGCGGCTGCTCTGCTGCACGAGCGCTGATGACGACACGGCAGTTCCACGATTGGCCGGATTCACCGCATGACAACGATCACGTGTGTTTCGTGTTTATTCGACCACCTTTAGTTCCTCTACAGCTCACAAATAATTTTTTATAACAGTAAGCACTCTTTTCATGTAATCGCAATGTTATATTGTGTCATGTTTATCCAAATAAAACTGATTAAAAAACGTCGATTCCACTTAATTGATAGTAGGCTAGCTGTTAGACTTATGGTGAACTTTATTCTTGTTCAAACAGACGCTGTATGAAGCAGTACATAAAGTATTGAATGAAAATGCCTCTGAAACATCTGTGTATTTAGCAAATATTGCATTTATTTCACTTCAGCTGTGATAAAGTATGCAAACACCACGTGAGCGGTCACTACGGGAACCAGAAGTGTCCGACTTCACGTCTCCGTTTGCAGCTCCTCCCCGTCTGCACGCGGCTACTCTTGCCGATCGCTTACATCCAGCCGCAGCCGATGTCGAACACACCTTTAGTGTCTCGTGTCATAAATACAATGACGCTGGTAGTGACGATTCTGTCGGACCAATCAGTGATCTGCAGTGTTTACACGTCACATTTTAGAACAGGTGTTGTGCCGAATTTCGACCCCCTGCCAAATTATTACCCCCCTCGTTGAAGTCAGTACCTGATTGCCTAATCCTAACCCCACCCCTCATCCTAACCCCTCCCCCACAACTAATCCTAAACCTACCAATGCTAGGGGGGGTAATAATTTGGCAGGGGGTCGAAATTCGGCACAACACCTGTTCGGTACGCCTGGAACCTCAACAGACCAGGTACCATTTAATGCCTGGTTCAGATTACACGATTTTTTTTTGTCTGTTACGATAGTCACTGTGTCAGATTACGCGATTTTGACTCCCTACAATCTTGTCGTGTCGTGGACAAGAACCATGTCAGACTACACGTTGCTTCCTGACCAGTCATCGCGTGCCGTCTTTAACGAAGCGCGTGATGTTATCGAGAAGGCGAAATTAGTAGCGAGTGACTTCCGAAAACGAACGTAAACAAACAATGGATGAAGCGGTAAGTGTTGTATTGTAAAAAAATTGTAAAAAAAAATCACCGCTTCATTCATTGTTTGTTTACGTTCGTTTCCGAACGAAAACATAGTCTGACATGTTTCTTGTCCACGACACGACAAGATTTTAGGAGTCAAAATCGCGTAATCTGACACAGTGACTATCGTAACAGACAAAAAAATCGCGTAATCTGAACCAGGCATTAAAAAAATTAAACATTAGTCTTTTTGTCGTGAAGTATCGCAGACGCAACGTAGGTTGTCGCCCACTATGACACACTATATGAGATGATACGATCGAATCTTGCGTCCCGACGCCCGTTGTCGTTTACGAATCCCCGACACCCTACGTCAAAAGGATCGGGCTAAAATCGTGTAATCTGAACCAGGCATAAAGCGAGCCGTTCTGTACCATGCAGTGGAAATGCGCCAAAGCGTGCCGTACCGAACCGAGCCGTAGCGTACCATGCAGTGGAAAAGCGCCATATTAGGAGTTATTGCTCACACTCAATCAACATAAATCAATGACCTTTTGAACATCATGACCTCTTGTCTATTGACACTGTATGTAAATAATTTGAATATTTAGTTATGTTGTAGAGGAGTGAAAAGGCTACATATTTTGCTAAAAAAAACAAAAACACAAAGTTCCCCAAGTGTTTTGGTAGAAAGTCTAAAATGTTGTGCTTCAATATGTAATGAATGGTTCATGATGATCAAATTAAATATGTACAGGTCTAAGTTGCATACGTTTCCAGGACAAGCCTATCAAGCTACACTTGAACATACCGAGAGAACTAGGCTACAGCCCTACAGCCGGCTGTCAGCTGGATGACAGTCTGCGCCTGCGTGTAAATGATACAACTATCTATTTCGGCAGATATATTCGTCTATATTCGTCATTCAAAAAGAGAAACTGACGCTGCAGGCAAGGCTGTAGATACACAAACCGTAAACAAAGCAGTGTGTGCTACCATTTTGAACATCAATCTTGCTAAACACTTTGTTTATTCCAGTCGTCTCATGTTGAAATATCCGCCAAGGAACACACAGGTAAGATGACGTAACATTAGAACAACCCTCTAAGTACTGTTTTGACTACATAGTCACATACATTTGTTTTGCTATTATTCTCGTGAACTGACTCATTCACTAAAGTCTGGCATAGCTACACTGTGCGTATGGCAAGCCGCACTAACATTTAATCGTTTAAACCTACTAGTCTCTATTTTCATGCTAGGCTACAATAGCTAATGCGGATAATGATTCATTTAAGCCTGTGTCTGGAATCTGGAGGACCATTATGCTACCAAGCCGCATTGTGTGCGTAAGATACAAAATGAAAAAGTAAATAATTTCGATAAAATCATGTGTCTTTAAATCTGAGGTAGAATCAAAGGATGAAGTAGGATCCAAATCCATATGCAGCACTTTATTAAATAAACTCTGAACTTTTAAGGTGCAGACATAGACTCCGGACCAAGACTCAGGAACAGAACAGCATTTAAAATCAAGAACCCACAAACACTGACACTAGACACAGGATTTAAATACAGAGGCAAACAAGCTGAACAAGATATAAACACCTGGAGAGACTAATAAACAAGAAAAACTACAAAACATGGCACAGAACAGGAAATAACAAAAGTCCACACAAGACAGGAATCATGACAGTCGTCTCATGTTGAAATATCCGCCAAGGAACACACAGGTAAGATGACGTAACATTAGAACAACCCTCTAAGTACTGTTTTGACTACATAGTCACATACATTTGTTTTGCTATTATTCTCGTGAACTGACTCGTTCACTAAAGTCTGGCATAGCTACACTGTGCGTATGGCAAGCCGCACTAACATTTAATCGTTTAAACCTACTAGTCTCTATTTTCATGCTAGGCTACAATAGCTAATGCGGATAATGATTCATTTAAGCCTGTGTCTGGAATCTGGAGGACCATTATGCTACCAAGCCGCATTGTGTGCGTAAGATACAAAATGAAAAAGTAAATAATTTCGATAAAATCAGGTGTCTTTAACCCTGAGGTAGAATCAAAGGATGAAGTAGGATCCAAATCCATATGCAGCACTTTATTAAATAAACTCTGAACTTTTAAGGTGCAGACATAGACTCCGGACCAAGACTCAGGAACAGAACAGCATTTAAAATCAAGAACCCACAAACACTGACACTAGACACAGGGTTTAAATACAGAGGCAAACAAGCTGAACAAGATATAAACACCTGGAGAGACTAATAAACAAGAAAAACAAGACAGGAATCATGACAGTGTCAATGTCATGTAAGGAGATCTGATGAGTGGAAATATTTTAACTATCTAGGTTAAAGCCAAAGGGTATGTTCCAATTTTGTGTTTGAGTTGGTTTTACAAATTTTCTGGATATGTGTATTTCCTTCTAGCCTATGTTAGATTTAAAATGTAGTATCTAAGCAAAAATAACTAAAATGCATTCACCTTGAATAGTTAAGTGAGGGTTGTCATTAGACTATTCCTTTTTATTTATTTTTTATTAATATCACATTTTGAGCTGTTTTTTCTAGGTTCCTCCATTCGGCCTAAAAATAAGTCACTAAAAGTAAACTTATAAAGTCCCCATGAATTTTTTTTTTAGTATGAATATGTTAACCTTAGGGTTATCTATAGGCTAATATTCTCTAAACCAATGACAAAATTCGCATTTAGAAGATATAAGCATTCAAAACTTTCAGTCTCTCACTTCCACCAATATGGATCAATGATTTTGATGACAAGAACCTAAAGTGTCCCTCCCCCAAGAAGATGCTGAAGCTGCAGTAACTTGTTCACAGTATATATGGTGAATGGTGCATAGCTCACTATAGGGGATAGGAAGGAAATTATTCAGACATTGTAAATAGGCTTTCCATTGGGGCGAATGAAGTCTGGTTTCGTGCTTGTGTCATGCGAACCGCCGCAGCGCACACAGTCTGCTCTGGTCCAGAAACACGATAGCACAGAGAGGATCATGCGCAAGCCTGCACAGACCACAAAACATATCAGACCCATTTTAATACTGCACAGAATGCAGTATTAAAGCGATTTGGAGGAGAAACAGTAGAAACTGCACTGACGAGTGGAAGAGATAACGCCGGTGCCACCACAGAAACAAAAAATTCTGGGGCCAGCAGCATGTGTTCAAATATCAATCAAAAAGTCAAGTTGAGAACTGTTGATCTGATGTAACCAGTTTGGTAATGTAGTCCAACTGCTAAACGGTTTTGCAATGCAAATCCTCTTGCTTCATTTCCCTTAATTTACAGCTTTTTCCCCACGCAGTGTTGAAGATTATATGCAAAAAAGATGCAGTTTTAGTGCCCAACTGAAAGTGCTGGTAGGGTTATTTGATGTGATTTAAGTTTAAACTCTTTTCTATCCACATTGGTTTTCACATGTTATGTTTTAACAGGTTAAATTGTATTTGATATGGGCTAAATGGCACTGTCCTTGACATGAAATTGGGCTTGTGATTACAGTTATGATCATTGTTAATTTTTAACTACTCACACACTTTGGGATTTAGCAAATAGGTTGAGTGACTTTGAATTCATATATGGACCTGCAAGGTTTGATTTTTGTGCTGAGACAAAAGTTAGAATTTACTAGTGTTAGTGGATGAGTTATCGTGCATAAAAGACTAATTAAAGAAGTCAAATTATTAAAACATTATTTGTTCCAGTGGATTAATTGATCTCCATTTCTTCTCCATTTCATCCAAAAATTTTAATTATTTCATTAATTACTCTCCCTCATGTTGTTCCAAACCCGTAAGACTTTCGTTCATCTTCTAAACACAAATGAAGATCTTTTTGATGAAATCTGAGATATTTCTCTCCATAGACATCTATGTAAAACTAATCCAAATGAATTGAGCGGTTTCGTCCAACATTCTCTGAAGAGACATGTTTATATGATAAGCAACAAATTGCTTGACGTGCGAGAAGCAATGAGGTTCATTCTTGAGTTACGGAGCACGTTTGAGCTTCAGCAACAACCAATGAGGTCCATTCTCGTGTTACGCAGCATGTTTGAGCTTCAGCAAGAAATGTTCATTAAAGAGGTCATGACATGAGAAACCAAATTTGCCTTGATCTTTTGGTATATAAGAGGTTTTTGTACCATTAAAACCTCCTGCAAGTTTCATAGCTTAAGACGTCCTCCCCATTATAAACAAACCATTTATTGAATCAAGCTCTAAATACAGCTCGTTCTAGATCCTTTGAACTTAGTGACGTCACGGTACAAAGTGACGTACCAGTCGTTTGCATATGACCGCCTCCAGCGCAAGACAACTACGCCTCATTTCACATCATCGCATGCGTTGTCGTGCAGCGAGTGGGTCTGTTTACAAGATGACTGCGATGCCACTGTTGTAAAAATATTTCTTCTAAAGTTTAGAAACTCAGAAGAGAGACCAGGAGACGGTGAGGTATCTTTTCAAGCAGAAGTTCTTTATTTCGTCGCTGTAGGCATCTCAAACTCGTCTAAATTAAAGTACCTTTACATGGTATATTATAGGCATTTTAAGAGGAGGGACTTCTGGAGGTGGAGACAAATTCAGACAAAGCATGCAAATGTAGGCATTACCAATCCAATGGAATCAGCATAAACTATTCAAATGCTGATAGTGTCCAGGAACTCTAGTTCCAAGAGCCATCCCAGAGCCATTAAAGAAAGTCTCCCCTACAGTTAATCCAATCAACCTAACGATTCAACATCTAGGCTGAAAGGTGAGAATCTCAGTGATCTGATTAATTTAAATACAATAGAGCTAGCAGGAAAGGATACTCTTGTTGTAGAAATCAGTCTACTAAACTTTATCAGTTTATACTATTGGAGTGGAAAACCTAAATTAAACATTTGATAAATTTGTATTCCTTCACCACGCAGATGTGCTGTTCCTGGCTGTGGACAAACAACATGTTTAAATACACTGCCGAACGATCCAGACGTCAGGGAAAGCAGTTGGATGCAGTTTATTTGCAGCATATGCAGTGTGCCAAAGCTTTATTTTATTGGTGAGTGATGTAGATGAGTGTGACGGGGCGCATGTTACTGAAAGAACGAGCAGAGAGAGAGAGCGAGAGCGAGTGCCTTCAAACTGTTTCGCTCTCTCTCTCCCTCGCGCATATGAATCAAAATCAATTGAGAATTTACACGATGGTAAAAGATCGGAAGACCGAAGTTTCATGTGATGGAGCATTGTGTAGTCTACATGTGATACAAAATGATTAACGTTAATAATGTATGCATAAGCAGCACTGACGTTAGCCAATCATAACAGTGGGAGTTAACACTGAACTCTTGAAGGGGAAACACCCCAAAACAGACTTTTTGAAACAGAGGTTGAGAAATAGGGTGGGAAAAGGTCATAAATCACTACATTTTAAAAGTTTTTTTGTACAAAAAAACTATAGTAATACTATAATTGCCCCTAAGGGAACATAATAAAACAAAACAAAAACCATGTCATGACCTCTTTAAATTTTACGACCATTTAATGAACATTTTGAAGTGTCAAAGTGTCCATTGTGTAGAAAGCTCACCAAAAAGATCTTAATTTGTGTTCTGAAGACGAACGAAAATCTTACGGGTTTAGAACAACATGAGAGTCATTAAAGACAGAATTTTCATTTTTGGGTGAAAATAAATAATTTGCCATGGTGTGACAAATTATTTATTTTTAAAAAGTACCAATTACTGTCTCTCAATTAAGGTCATGGTAGTTGCATTCAATTAGGCATACAAATAATTAACAATTTAAGTATTTCCCCATATTTCTAATAATGTGAAATGGAACAATTTTCTCGGAATATTTAACATTTACACGGATTACATAATTATTTTATTATTATTAATTAAATTATAAAGTCTGAAGGAATGGGCGAATAAAGTATTTTTCGTAAAATTACATATTGACAGTAAAACAGCGTGCAGTTTAACTTCTGGCTCGTGTCTGGCCCTGTCCCAAATGGAACCCTAGCACTCGCGGTCTTCCTCTGAGTCCGCACTTTCGCGACGTAACGCCGCTTTGAATGTCGGGAAGAAGTCTGCTGTGGAATCCGCATCAGCGTGGGCTCTGCAAAAGTGCGCATCAAGGGCGCAAATCGACCGCAGAGGGGGCGCTCGCGAGCACCCTTCTGAGATCTAAAAATGACAAATGGGACACACTGCGGTCTCACGGACTTAACGGACACGCGCACGCGGCAGCCATTAAAGACCGAAAGTGCACATCGACATGAAGTGTGCCATTTGGGATTTTCCAATTTTAGATGGGCGGGCACTGTCAACAGACCACGAGGAGTGACCAACTCTAGAAGGAGTGAAATAGGGATCTTCGCCGTGACGTCACGACGCGGTTACATGCGCTCTGGTTGGCAAAAAGAAATGTAATGGCTTGCTGCGCAGCGCAAACACAGAAGACAAATGGTTGTATCGTGCTGTGTGATCGGCTGTGTTAACAGGTTCGATAAGAGTAACCTTCTACCGCGTACCTAAACAGCTTGAATCAAGAAGATAGCTGTGGATTTCTGCAATTAGGCGTCTAGAATAGGGTACACATTTAAACCCAGATATCACCATGATAAGTACTGAGTTGATTACATCAAGACAAACAAAAAATGTATTACAAGTTTTTTTGAAATTGTTTGTTATTAACATTATTAACATTTGTTGTTAACAGTTATTAACATTATTAACATTTGTTGTTAACATAGACAAACGGTGCATAATATTACGTATGTACTAATTTGCATAAATACCCAAACAGATCTAAACATTGGGTATAGCCAGGTGAAAATGTCTTGTTGAATCTTGTTGACACCTTACAGTAAAATACCTCATTTTAAGGTCTGAACGGAACCCATTCAGGCTACCCATGAACATTAATACATGGAGGCTGGAAGAAGTACTTTAGAAACCAAACCAGCCTTTATTAATTTGTATTGCAGAGATGGGGTTTGGGGCTGAAACAAGACAAAAGGGTAAAATAAAAAGTGGCTGGATCAAAAAATCAAATTACGTACACAATGCACGACTAGAGAATTTCATCTTCATTCTCTTCACAGGCCATCTGCATTGAGTTTGGTTATTTCTGCCAACCAGTTCGCGGCCACGCCCATATCGTGACGTCACATTTGACTCCGGCGAACATCCCTATAATTTGACCACATTCAGATTTTAAAAAATGACTTGTTCATTGAACTGGAGGCTGTATTGCTTGTTGTTACGCTGTAGCCTACTTGAAATCCTTTTGTTTTGTTTGCAGAGTGAATCACCCGACTCTCGTCGGTAAACACTTCAGTCAATAACAGGAAAGGATTCAACGGAGTTATAATATGTCTAATGAGAAATCGAAGTTAACTTATCTGATAACTGGAGGATGCGGTTTTCTTGGGCAGCACCTGTTGAGAGTTTTGTTGGAGAAGGAAGAAAATATCAAAGAGATCAGGCTTTTCGATAAAACCGTTTACCCTAATCTACAAAGTCACAGTACAGGTAAGAAACACATGGAACAAACTGTTAATTGCGAGCTTATTAGTTCCCACAATGGTTTGAATATTGATGTATAGCCTACTAATTTGTTGAATATACGTTTATGGTTGTGTCTTAATATTTAGTTGTGCTTCATCGTAACGTTTCACTACGTTCGTTTTAGTTTTCAGATGCTTGATGTGTTAACTATATAGTAGCCTACATTACGCAATTTTTATCATGTTTTTAAAGTAATTAACATTTGTATCACATCTCAAATTATGCATTGCGTTTTATAATATTCGATAATGGGAATTAAACTTTAAAAATGTTTGGATTAAAATGACTGACTCCTTTATATTGCTGAGCATTTCAAAGCTAGCCTACTTATTGTTGCATAAGTTGAAAAAAATTAAAGCAATCTTGATTGAGAATGACACAGGCTAAATAAAAATGTTATATTCACAAAATATTTACCTTGATTGTTCTTTATTTTCTTCATCATACATCACATTTAATCTTAATCTGACACTGTTGCTTCAAGTTTAAGATGAAATGTGATGTATGAATAAATAAATTAAAGAACCATCAATATTAAATATTTTATTGGTAACCAAGTAGGCTACACACAACTTCTGAAAACATTTATGTCAAAATTTCTGTTTGTGTTGGAAATGAAGCCACAAATCGAAGTGGAAATATTTTTGGGAAATAAATAAATCTCTAATTTTAATACTCTAAATATTGAAATTATGTATATTCTTACTTTAGATGATCATAGTTTTAAAAATGTAGTAATTAGTAATTTATAGGTTGTTTTTGACATTCGTGATGAGCACAGTAGGGTGTAGTTTCTGAAAGTACCCATGGGAAACATCTGTTGTTTTTTATGACTCCAGTAATGGGAAAGAACATTGAAAAGACTGAGGAAATGGAAATGTTAATTCATGTCATTGTGTAGGCTATATTCTGGCTTTACGTTGTTGAGGTCAGGCCACACCAGTCACTTCCATCCAATCTAGTGTCCCCTTTTCACTTTCCCTCCTCCATGAATCTGATGTCCTGCTGTACAGAGGGGATCTTATGACCAACCCCCACTGATCATGTTATAATGGAGAAATGGATCTCTTTTTTCAGTTAGTGTGTTGCTCTGCTTAGCTGAAGCACAGTGTCCTTTTGCACTATATCATTACGCAACGCCTGGCTGAGGAATAGATGCACGAGGGAAGTTGGATTTTGAATTCAGTTAGCTGCTTCTAATTTATGTCAAATGTTTTCTATATGAGTTTCTTGGCTCTTTCATCAATTAGATTAGATATCATACATTACAGTGTCCGTTGTCCTGCCTTAATGTATTCTACTTTTCACATATTTTGTTTTTATCTCAGGGGGTATGGGGCTAAGATTGCATTACTTCCACAAATATGCTTGGAATTGACAACAGTTTAACATGTGGTCAAAGTCTAAATGGCAACAGAAAGTCGTTAGATAACCATTTGTTATCAGAACTGAACATTGACCTACTTGCACAGTGAACTATAGTAGGTTTTTTTTGTATGTGAATGATTTTATTATAAACTTTGTGACTGCTTGCAAAGATTTTGTTCGTAGGCTGACTATATATATGTTATTTATAATGTTTTATCATAAAGCTCAATTAATCAACATCACCCAGATACAAGGGACACTAGAGACCTGTTTATTTGAACATAGTGCTGTTGTCATGCATGTGGGACTGGGGTAAATGACAGTCACTGGATACTACTGCCGCTACCTGACAATGACACTACTGGAAAGGCTTCTTTTGGCTGGTTTACATTCTTCATGGGTTTGCTTAGTTTTCTTTCTAAATGCACAGGATCTGTGGAATCTGGTGATAAACGTTCCTTTATTTCTTCTCTTGATGCAAGACCAGAAAGAGATGTCACCTGCTCCTCAGACACAGTAATAGACTGTTGGCGGTGCACAGTCACCATGTAGTCCTCAAACTTATGCTTGGGTGGATGAAGGTTTCTTTTCTGCAAAGCTGTAGAAAATCTAGATAAAATGCCTTTTTTGAAAACACTAACAAGCCATTTGCTTTTGATCAAGGTTTCTTCTCTCTTTCTCTTATATTCGCAGAGCATGTGAAGGTGGTGGTGGTGCAGGGGGATATAACAAATTATGGGAGTGTGCGTGATGCCTTTCAGGGAGTAGACCTGGTTATCCACGCAGCTAGTTTGGTTGATGTGTGGTATAAAGTCCCTGAGAAGGCCATCTATGCTGTCAATGTACAAGGTGAGTGAAGAATAAGATTGAGGAACAAAAGGAGATGGATAGTAATGACTTCACGGTAGAAGTGAAGCCAATGTTATGCACTTTGAACGGGTTCAATAGTTGGCTAAGAAAAAATTTAATGTTGCCAGCTTCGAAGATGGACTACTGTTTAAAAGTTTAGGGTTGATAATGTCGGTTCAAATGTATGCTCACAAGTCTGCATTTATTGTAACAAACATATCGTAAAAAGCATAATATTGTGAAATAATATTACACTTATGTTTAATGGAATATATTTTTGTCAAATCTGAATCTTCAGTGTCACATGATCCTTCAGAAATCATTCTGATATGATGATTTGCTGCTCAAGAAACACTTTTGTATTATCAATGTTGAAAACAGTTGTGCTGCTTAATATTTTCTTGGAAACCATGATAGATTTTCTTTTGTAACTATGCAAGTCTTTACTGTCTCTTTTTATTTCATGCATCTTCGCTGAATAAGTATTCGTTTATTTAAAAAAAAAAAAAAAAATCTTCTAGACTCCAAACTTTTAAACAGTAGTGTTTTTTTTAGTGGGTCAGTGGGTGTTATGTAGGTTTTGGTTTCTCACACAGTTTTCATTTGGTGACATTTCCAGTAACCTTACAACTTTACGATCGGTTTGGTCCGGAAATGCATCATTTACTCTCACACGCAAGGCGAGAATTTGAATTGTTTTCTTTCTGCATATGAAGTGAGCACAAGCATGTGCTTTTTAGCTACAGTCCACAGCTCTTCTACAATAAACCTCATGCTAGGCTGGACAGATTATGTGGCTGAGAAATAGAGCGTATATGCAGGTAGTTACTTACACCTCATTAAGCTCATCAGAAAGCTCAAACTCTCCATTTACAAACATTACATAAAGATGTCTGATGTTGGAAATGCATTCAGCATCACAATTTTGCATTAGTGAAAACATGTCTATATTATCAGATACGATGTTCTTATATGTGTTCAGATCAGTCTTGGCCCTTTCATGGTTTTACACTTATTCATCAGCCTGTTTTTAATTTTGACTGTTTGTGGTAGACCTTTCTGGTTTTAGTGTTCCTAACATGTTTTTAGGCCTGTGTCAGTTATGCACTCATTGATATAGACAAACCCAGAGGATACAGATAAAAACAAGAGCAAGAGATGATGAATGTGCTAACGTAATGGAATGTTCCGTTGGTTTGGATCCTCCCCTACCAAATCATTTTATCCTTTTCTCTGACATCTGCATTCCACATTCATTTCCCTGAAATCTCCTCTTTAAGTGCCATTGAAAGAGGCTGAATACTTAAAATCGATCTGCACAATTGTTTACCTTTATTTTTCCACTTGTCACTAAATACCTGATACTTCAGAAAGCATTTACATAGCTGATGGTTTTCTCGTTCAGACTATCTGGTGCTTCCAAGTGCATGAAAGCGTTACTTGGAATTTAGGGATTGTTTATCAGTTCCAGCTTAACAAGTCTGAGTCTCGTTAATGTCAGTGTAAGCAACACAAATAGCTTTGTTTTAGCAAATAGCTCCTTCATTTGTTATAGTACAGCAGTAGTGTTCCTTTCTTCTTCACCCCTTAGTTGTTTTTAATATATATATTTTTAATGCTTTTTCTTTCTGGATGCTGTTTTCCATCAGGGACGGAGAATGTAATAAATGCCTGTGCAGAAATCGGTATTCAGAATTTGATCTATACAAGCTCCATGGAGGTGGTTGGTCCAAATATAAAAGGAGATGCATTCATCAGGTAAGTGTATTTATTTAAATAGTGTTTTTGATATACAGGTGAAACTCGAAAAATTTGAATATTGTGCAAAAGTTATCATTTTGATGATTCTGGCTTACAGCTTATGAAAACCACAAATTCAAAATCTCATAAAATTTGAATATTACATGAAATCAATAAAAAAAAGGACTTTAAATACAGAAATGTCGGCCCTCTGAAAAAAATAATCATGCATATGTATATAGTTATATATACTAAATCTATTAGTTTCACCTTTTAATTTGAATTACTGAAATACATGAACTTTTGCATGAAATTCGAATATTTCGAGTTTCACCTGTATGTAAGAAGTCTTTACATTGTGTTGTGTGTTCAGATTCAAAATATTCACTGGAATAAAAAGAGTTTAAAGGATTTGGGTGTAATGGAGAGAATGTCTGGGAGACTGAAGGAGAGGAAGGGTTTGCACATACTGAATGCATTCTGGAATGACATAGCGGAATTCCACAACATTCTCAACGTTCCATCTTGAAATATCTGTCAAGGTGAATAATTACAGGCCACAGATGTGATAGACACAGTTTGGGAATGCTATTTCCACTTTTTTAACATTCAAAAAGTAAAGTCTGTATCTCTGCCACTGCGGTTTTCCTACTGGTCACCTGAAGCAAGTGTCTCAAAACACTTGTGGTCTTGTGCTTCGTGTTCTTTGTGTATCGTGGTGTAATGTTAGGAATTCTAAAGTAGCAATTGACAGCTCTGTAATTAGTAGGCCCAGATGGAATCTTATGTTTTTCCCACATGTTCTGTGCTGATTTTGTTGGAAACTTATGAATTCTGCTTGTAAACAAGTTAGAATGTGAGCTGAGAGAGTACTAAAGACACAAATTATTTAGCCACAATATGTATATATAAAAAAAGAATTGTGTAAATCCATGGATGTGTAAAAGTTGTGAATGCTCCACAGATCGTGGTTTGGCAATCAAATAAATCAAACAATCAAATAAAAATGTGTCATGCAGTCTGCAGTGACCACCAACTTAAAATAATAAAGTACACAGAGAAAACATTGAAGTCTTTCCATTACTGTGCTAGAAACATTAATGTTTTCCTGAGTGACTAACTCACATATACACAGATCATCAGTTTTAAGTTATTTTTGTTCAAACAGACACACATTCACACATCAATTAAATTATTTAAAAGCAACAAGATTATATTTCAGCAATTATATGTCATTCCTCCTCTCTCTCTCTCCCTCCTTCCCCCCACATTTATATCAAGTCCCTGTGTTGTGTTTTGATATCTAACGTTGTTAAGGTCATGAAAATACTGAATGTTTTTGCTGGAAAATGTGAGCTGCCAAATACAGCTCACACAAGAAAGATAAAAACATCTTCATAACCTCTTTGGAAAGCAATATTGCACAAAAGATTTGTGTTGTTGCAATATATGTTTCTCTCACATTACAGAATATTTAAAGGTGCTATATGTAGTTTTTCTACTAAAATTAATCCTTTTTTTATTGCCTGTGTGTGAAGGGGTTGTAATCACACATTACAATAATCCACTTGTCGGGTTTTGCTATTACCTCTGAAGGCCAGTATTCCTACTTCTATGTGAAGGCTCCGGGTCGGATTTACCGCAAAATCCATCGGATGTGACGTGTATGCGCGCTACCGAGCCTCTCTCCTTTTTATATACAGTCTATGCGACGGCACTGCAGCCAACGACATGGTGTCTGATAACACTGAGAAACGACCTGCCTCCAGCACAACACAGACTCCAACACAAACTCCACATACATATAAAAACAAAAAAAAGTTTTATCTGCTGAAGCTCGGTAGGCCAAACGTAAATCGGATCAATTTCGGACGAAAACACAGATCAACATCGGTAGAGCGTTTGAATTATGGAGAGACCTCCGCTTTGTTTTAGGTATAAAAACAGACCCGGTGTTGATTTACTGTCTAACGTTACTCATCCCACTACTATCATATTGTTTATAATACACATTTCCAGACACGTTCAGTACAGTAATGTTACTTCCTACGGTCTTACTGTTACACTGAAATTGTTCAGTCTTGTTCACTAACCGTTTTCGTTATCATATCATACATTTACCTATGTTGACATTGCTGATTGTGAAAGATACACAAATAGTTAGTGAAATGCCTTATGCTAGATAACACCACATGTCGCCTAAATGCAGTCAATGTAACGTTATTATGGTACGAGCATGGAACATTAGGGCCGTTACATAGTCAACGCGAGCTATGTGCTCCCTTTCATAGTCTAAACAGTGGACGCAAGCGTCATGGGCGATGCGTGAAATGCAATACACCGCTCACGCAACAGGGTGAAGTAGAGTTGGGTGATATTAGTAGAGTGATATTCAGATCAAAATGGCAACTGAAGAGGAGTGCATATTGCTGATTTTACATCGGCGGCAACAAAGGCAGGGCAGAGATAGGTGGTGGTATGTTCGCCCTTTAAACCGAAGAAGAGATCAGGATGGGGAGTTTGTGTCTCTGGTGCTTCCCATGCGAAGCCTGGACGAGGAGAGACATTTCCAGAACTTTCGGATGTCGGCGCCGATGAACTGTCATATAAATGCATATGTATACGTATAAACTCGCATAATTGTTCCTCTTCGTCCCCCATTGTATTCAAACCTTTTTCTGTAAACATAATATACTTGAATTAATGTACAATACTTGCAATGTCGCCCCCACCGACAACGCATAGTATTGCGTGCATCGGCGCGTTGCGTATCAAAAACTAGGATGACACATTTGGCTACGCATCAACGCATAATGACGGCCGAAGCGTAGCGATGCGTAGCCTTGCGTTGACTATGTAACGGCCCTTTGTTCAACGTCAAGCTGATAAAAGTAGCCTATTATTGTAATGTTGCAGTGGGAGTTTACATGAGTTTCCAGCATGTTGTGTGATGCTTTCTCCGGTGTATTGAAAGTCTGAGTGTGGCCGGTACCATGAGGCCATCCTCAGGATGTAGCGTCATTTTGTGCTTGCAACCTTGCAAACAAATTCCATCTGTGCAAGCTGCAAGAATGCATCTGTGTCTACTCATTCAGAGAGGGTATACAAAGAGAGTGAGCATTATGGGGATGAGTTTGGTCTTATAGTTTGGCAGTATTGGTCGGGTAACAGGTTGTGGCACAATTTTAGTTTCAGACTTGAGTTGAGGCTTTAACTTAATGCCTGTGTAGCTCTGCTACCTATTACTTAAAGGGGTCATGACATGAGAAACCAAATTTGCCTTGATCTTTTGGTATATAAGAGATCTATGTACTATTAAAACTTCCTGCAAGTTTCATAGCTTAAGACGTCCTCCCCATTATAAACGAAGCATTTATTTAATCAAGCTCTAAATACAGCTCGTTCTGGATCCATGGTTAGAAGTGACGTCACGGTGCGAAGTGACGTACCAGTCGTTTGCATACGACCGCCTCCAGCGCAGGACAAGTACGCCTCATTTTGCATCGTTGTCGTGCGGCTCGCGCCCACATGTGTTCAGTCGACGACTTGACGTGCAGCGAGTGGGTCTGTTTACAAGAAGATTGCTATGCCACGCAGATGTGCTGTTCCTGTTTGAGTGTTTGAATACGCTGCCGAACGATCCAGACGTCAGGAAATGCAGTCGGATGCAGTTTATTTGCAGCATATGCAGCGCGCCAAAGTCTTATTTGAACGGTGAGTGAGATGAGTGTGACAGGGCATGTTACTGACAGAATGAGCAGAGAGCGAGCGAGCCCCGGCTGCGCGCGCGCCTTCAAACTGTCTCTCTCCCTCCCTCCCTCGCGCAAATCAATTGAGAATTGACACGATGGTAAAAGATTGGAAGACCGAAGTTTCACGTGGTGGAGCATTGTGTAGTCTAAATGTGATAGAAAATGATTAACGTTAATAATTTATGCATAAGCAGCACTGACGTTAGCCAATCATAACAGTGGGTGTTAACACTGAACTCTTAAAGGAGAAACACCCCCAAAACAGACTGTTTGAATCAGAGGTGAGAAACAGGGTGGGAAAAGGTCATAAATCACTACATTTTTTAAGTTTTTTGTAAAAAAAACTATAGTAATACTATAATTGCACCTAAGGGAACATAACAAAACAAAAAACCATGTCATGACCCCTTTAACAACTTTTTTTTTTAAATCTCAGACTTGAACTCTTTGTGTTGTTCTTCCTTGACACAGAGGGAATGAGGATACTCCATATAATATATTCCATGAGATGCCCTACCCAAAGACCAAAGCTGCAGCTGAGAAAATGGTGCTGGGAGCCAATGGCACAAAGGTACTACACAATCCAACTGAGTACAATCATCACGCACCGATTTAGAAATGACCCTGGCTTTTCTATTTTTACTGTTTAATCACTTAGAAGGGTCCCAATCACCATTTACAAACACACTGATTAAAAACAGGAAACAGGCATTGATACATTTTCCTATCTTTAATTCACATGCAGGAAGTTAGAGTAGTTTACACGACAACGATGTGATAAAAGTTTTTTTCTTTGTCCAGATGACAACGTTATCAAAACGATCTGTGAAAATGACTAATAACGCTGTAATATGCATGCTAGACGTAGTTGGTGATGTCACTTTGTAAAGAAAGTCGAACGCACATGCTTATAGACACAAATGACATAATCTCTCTTTTTTTTTTTGTCTGATTTTCATTCTAAAGATTGTTTATGTTGATAATACTGTATTATTACTTTGTCTTCTGGGTAAATTTCATCTTCACAAAGCCAGAACCATTCACTGTAATGCCAATTTTAGAATGTTCTCCTTTGATATAAAGTCCCTTTTTTGCTTCCTCTAAGAAAATGTCAAAACCTTTTAACACAAAGGCTCAATTCCCATTTCTTATTGATAATATCTGTATCCTTTCATTTGCTACAAAAAAGCCTATAGACTAAACACATAATAGCCTACTCATGTGCATGACGTCACCGTTTTCACAGATTCACTTTTTTGTAGTTTACACAGAGGTGATAAGGGTGTCGGTTTCAAAAACTTGCAACTTGAAATCATTCATTTTTCAATTTTTCAAAAGTTCACGTTTTCAGACCATTGTCAGGTAAATGAATGGCCAAGGCGCATTAAAAGTCTTTCCATTTTTAGATGAAAGCAGTGTCATGTAAACAGCCCCTTAGATTAAATTGCTGTCTTCCAAGATCACATTTTGTTTTGAACTACATTATTTACATGCATTTTGAGGCATATACTGCACTTGTTTGCAGTTTTATCAACTTTTCTGCAAATAATTAATGTAATTTAAAAAATAATTATTGTGTTCTTTGTTTGTTTTGTTTTCTACTTAGTACTTGCATATGTTATATTCAGGAGGAATAGGTTAAATTAAATATCGCCCAAAACTTTATTAAAATGTACTAACATTTGGATGGAATTGAAACTCTTACTTCTCAGTCACATTCTAGTTGCTATGTTCCAACTTTGTACAATACTGCACCCTCCCAAACCCAAGGGAAACAAACATCACATAGCACTCATGCTGGAATCCTTAAATCACTATGTATGTTTTGTTATTGTCACGCCTTTGCTCTTGGTGTTTCAGCATGCCATGTGTTTACTGGCGTTTCTAAACACTATAAATCTGCATAACATTGCGGGTGTGTCTACTGTATCTGAGTGATTTGTTTTGTAATGGAAAGATAATTTGTTTGCTTTTCTACTGCATAAAATGATTGATTTCTTTCTCTCACCTTTCTCCCACTCTCCATGATTAGGTAAAGGGAGGGAACATTCTCTACACATGCTGTCTGCGGCCAACAGGTATCTATGGGGAACAACACCAGCTCATGAAGGACTTCTACCAGAACGGGGTCCGTACAGGTGGTTGGGTGATCAGGGGAGTCCCACGGGACACGGAGCACGGACGGGTCTATGCAGGTTAATAAACAGACTCTTGCTTTAGTGTGTGATGATTCTGATTTACCATAAACACAGTAACTACAGCAACAAGGGAACTGAAAAAAAAGAAGAATCTTGATTGATTTGATGTCACTTTATACACTCCATTGTTTCTGAATCTGAGCAAATCTGTCTGTCACCGGACAGGTCATAGTCTAAGAGGGATTTTCAAACATTGTGATGCCACAGATTCACAATTATGATGATCCCCTTCCTAAAGGCTATTTTTGTGTAAAGACACATTTATACTGTGAAAAATAAAAGTCTTATAAACAAGTCTTAAATATTGCCTGGAAAATATTCAGTATTATTTATCTGTATATAAGTATATTTATCTTTTTGTAGCCATTAGCTTACTTTTAGTTAGATAAACCAGCATAAACCATAAGTAAAACAGACCATGGCTGTCAGTGGAATCAGTTAATTGTGAAAAATCTCATGATTTTTGTCCTGTCTTTAGAAAGCAGAATTAAATATCTAATTTAGTACATTTTTAACTTTATTGTATTTGATATAATACATTTATTTATTTTTCTCCTAACTTTTTTGTGTTCCCCTAGAACTCTTGACTTTATTAAATGAGTAGGAAAAATGTCAGTACATATATAGAATGTGAATGTATCTGCTGTTTATATATTTGGAATGATAGACTTCGCAGAGTAATCTCTTTCCTCGGATGTGTTTTTTTGCACGCAGGTAATGTGGCCTGGATGCACCTGCTAGCAGCACGTGCTCTGCGGGAACATCCCGATCGGCTGGGTGGGGAGTTTTATTTCTGCTACGATGACTCTCCATACAAGAGCTACGAAGACTTCAACATGCAGTTCCTGTCAACCTTCAACTTTCGTCCGTTGCATGTGCCAATGTTGTTCCTGTGGTTCATGGCGTGGATGAACGACCTGATGCGCTGGCTCCTCAAGCCGTTCTACAACTACACACCACTGCTCAATGGATACACACTCGCTGTGGCCTGCACATCCTTCACTGTCTGTACAGACAAAGCGTTTCGTCACTTTCAGTACCGACCGCTCTACAGCTGGGAGCAGTGCCTGGCCCGTACGCAGAGCTGGGTCAACACGTTCCCTTTAGAAACCAGCACTAAGGACACCTGACAGCTGCTTTAATATCAGGGGACAGGATGTTTTTGTTTGTTTCTTTTTTAGCAATGATCGCTCATCTGATGATGGATTGCACACTTTTTTTTTTTTATGTTGTACTGCAGGATTTAGTATGTGCTTTGTATCAGTACACTTAATCATTAAATGCACCTCTCAATCATATAGTCACAGTTGTAATGATCTATCAGACATTTAAATGAATGAGAAGTCATGTAATTATTTACATTATTATGAACAGCTTTATTAACAGCTGGGATAAACTTTACATTACAAGCACTTTCATGCAAAATGCACAACCGAAGCCATTTTGCTAGTAATCTGGCAATGCAAAAACATGTATGCTGTTGATCTGAAGTCTTTGAGCTGAATATATTTAATGTATCAAATATGTGTTATACAATCCACCACATATACTTGTATATTTATACATGTCTTTATCCAAATTATTTAATTTAAAAATATTTGTGTAAATATTATATGGAGAATATGTATCGTTTCTCTACTCTAGTTTGAAGAGAAAAATAAAACTTTGGCTGTCAATAGAATAAATATTTTTATTCTGTCCAGTCTTTACAAAGCAGAAGGAGTTTAACAAGGAGTGAATAACTCAGTTTAAGTAATTATTTTTATTATTGTTATTATTTTGTCATTTCTATTTCTACACAATTTATCTCAGAAATGTTCCAATCCCGCTAACAATCTTGGTGTTATTAAATTAATTAAATGGAAATACATAAACTTAATGATGTGCTGTTTATATTGTGTAATATGGAGCCCCTAAAGGGACGTGGTGGTAAAAAAAAAAAATTAGTAGGCTATGGGAGTTTTTTTTATTTATTTTCAAATCTTTAGCGTTGCCCCGAGAAACTTTGCGTTCCCTCGCAAAGATATTTGCGTTCCCACGCAATTTTTTTTTAAGTTCCCTCGCAAATTTGCGTTCCTCCATGTTCTGCAGACAGGGTGACGATTAAATTTCCCTCAGGACTTTTGTAAAAGCCAAAATATGACCACACCTTAGATTTGGTCCTCTTAAAAGGCTGAAAATCAGGTGAAGGTGGGAGAGAAAAGTCCTCGACTTCAAATGACCGCTCTGTCTGTTGCAAAGCTACTTGCGTCACTCCAGTCGCTCTCCATTTTAGCGAGTCTGACAGCAGCTGTCAATTAATCCGTCACCGCTCAGCCCCGCCCTCGGTTCGTCCCCTCTATCTCTGTTGGGCTCTGCCCACTTTTCCAGCATTTTTCAAATATTGCCAGTGGGTGGAGTCAGGCTCTGACCAGGGGTTTAGTTACCCTTTAATAAAGGCTGGTTTCTCTTCCTGCCTCCATGTATTAATGTTCATGGGTAGCCTGAATGGGTTCCGTTCAGACCTTAACATTAAGTCTTTTACTGTGAGGTGTCAACAAGATTCAACAAGACATTTTCACCTGGCTATACCCAATGTTTAGATCTGTTTGGGTATTTATGCAAATTAGCACATACATAATTAGATTATGCACCGTTTGTCTATGTTAACAACAAATGTTAATAATGTTAATAACTGTTAACAACAAATGTTAATAATGTTAATAACTGTTAATAAAAAAAATTAACAAACAATAAAAAAAAACTTGTAATACATTTTTGATTGTCTTCATGTAATCAACTCAGTAGCCTACTTGGTGATATCTGGGTTTAAATTTGTACCCTATTCTAGACGCCTAATTGCAGAAATCCACAGCTATCTTCTTGATTCAAGCTGTTTAGGTACGCGGTAGAAGGTTACTCTTATCGAACCTGTTACCACAGCCGATCACACAGCAAGATACAACCCTTTGTCTTCTGCTTGCGGTTACAATTACTTTTCATTTTGCCAACCAGAGCTCATGTAACCGCGTCGTGACGTCACGGGCGAAGATCGCTATAGAGAGCCTAAGTCCCGCCCCTCCGCTTCCGGCTCATGGGACCTTATTTCGAAAAAAATATGTATGGTAGTCAATGGGGAGAGACAACTTATCTTTTTATTCCGTCTGAGCTGTGCCCTGAATTACTCATATGATGTTTGTCAATTTAAAAGTTAATTATGAAAGTCAAGACAGTCGCAGTTTGTCATAAAACAGGAGAGTAACTTTAGAGAGTAACATAGTTTTATGTGAAAATCGCTCAATGAACTACATCTCTCGTCTCGCACCAAGCTCGTATGTGTGCAGTCTGGTACAAAACACACAGGCATGACGGCGCAACGTTACGATTATAACGTTAGACCTTAGAAAACATGACAGACGTTAGCTTTAGTAAAGTTAGCTTCATTCATTGAGAGAAAAGGTATGAAGTCTCATGCGCGCCTTTTGGGTTTTGTAGTCTTTGTAATTACGTATTTTCACAGTCTTATACCTCAACAGTTTTACATCAAACTGCGACTTTCTTTACTTTAAAATGTATCTTTTAAATTGACAAACATCATATGTGTAATTCAGGGCACAATTCAAACGGGATCAAAATATTTGTTGTCTCTCGCCATTGACTTTCATGTAATATTTTTTCGAATTAATGGTGCGTTCTATTTATGGTGCGTTCTATTATTTATCCGTCTCGGAGATCCGAACAGGAA